>MCFA01000262.1:0-53383 GCA_002105025.1 Clohesyomyces aquaticus
CTGAATGTCTCGCGGTTTATGCCACCAGGAGGCGTAGGTGATGATGGAGCAGAATATGATGGCGATAGTGAAGAGTTCCAGTGTAGTTACCGGGAGGTGCTGAATGGCTCGGGCAAGCTCACCTGCCGCGAACCAGAGGATCTGTGCAAGGGCCAAGGTCTTCACTATCCAACTTGTTTTGTTCTTATCCTCAATCTCTTCCGTCGGTAGTTTCGACACCTCGACCTCGCCGCTCCGCACTAATTCCAGGAAATGATCGGCCGAGGGCCGGAAAGACCCGCCGTCCGCCGTCTTGAGTGAAATTCCTCCCATGATCAGTAAGAAGCCATGAATCAACGCCCATCCCTGGCCATGTAGCTGGGGTATTTTGGCCATCTCCTCCCGGCACGCTCGTGCGATTCCAAATTCGCAAATCGCCTTGTATGCCAGAATTTCTGGGGTGAGAATACAGATAATCATCCATTTCACTTGCCGAATTATGCATGTCGTCTTTGACTCGTGGTCCGCCGGTACATTCATGTGCAAGGACGACCAGCAACAGAGGAAGATCGTGAGGAAACAGTCGTATACGAGATCCAGGGTGCCTCTGTCAGACCCAGAAGATTTCCATCCATGGACGATTATTTCTGTAGATTTCATGCTGTTGGTCTAGCTTCTTTCGGAGTGTTACTGTGCGTGCTAGCGACGTGTTCAGTTGTTATTTGGGTTACGTTTCGATTTTTCTCGGGAGGGGATCCAAATAGGTTCGAAATCCGTCGTGTCGACTTCTTGGGGCGCAGGAGATGCCTAGCGGGTACTGCTCTGGATGTATTGGCCTCCTGCCTCGCCTTGCCGGTGCTTCGCGATGGACGTTCGATATTTTGTGCTCTCCGGGCTTTTCTGCACTCTTACAGCTAGCAGAGCCCTGTGTGTGCGATTTCGAATACAATAATACAACAACACAAACCGAGCAAAAAGGTTCGGCGGGTTGGCAAGGCACCACCGCTGTGTTCCTGAGGTCGATCGATAGAGCGAAACGCGGGTTAGTTGAGGCCCGAATTCGATTTATGGCATCCGAGCCACTTCGGGGCCTATTAGCGAAGGTAAACGTAAAACCTCGTAAAGAAAATGCAGCTTACTCGTGCCCGCAGCACATCGCACTAGTTATTATACTCTGCTGGAGACGTGAAAGGAGGCTGTGAGAGTGCGGCTGGAGCCGTGTGCGTTAGCCGCTGCCGGCTGCGCCTCACAAAAGAAAAGATGCCCGACCCCGCCCGCAACGGCATCGATGATTGGGAGTCTGGAACGCCACCAGAGTAAGCTGGAGGATGGAGGACGGAAATGGCCAAGGGCAGACGAAAACCGCATCAATTCGTCATTGCTCGGCTCCGCTATACGAGGACATGTGGTCAAGCATGCGATGCAGGCGGGCTGCTCATAGGAAGCAGCTGGCCTCGCAGGCTCCGGGTCGTACTGTCTCTCACAATCGCGTCAGTTCCAAGCGTGGGAACATGATCTAGAAGTCTAGTCGAGTTAGATGCACAATGTAAGGGTAGAGAGCAGGCTGAAAGCTGAAGGTTGTGATGATTGCGAGGTCCATAATCGATAAGAAATCTTGGCGCTCGGCTATTGCGGCCCGACGCGGTGCCCACAGACCCCCATTCACCATCCATCCCACGGAGCTCGAGAGGGAGCATCTATCATTGAAACTTTGGGCTATGACAGCAATAGCATCAGTATCTCAAAAGGCAGCTTATCTAGAATCTATGTGCGTACCTAAGCCCATTCGTGAGTGCCGCCTGAGATGCACGACACACCGGCATGAAACAGCGCGGAGTCGTCTTCAGTTTCAGGCTTGGCGATCAATCGTTTCAACTCCCCTCCCTGCACCTACATAACGGCTCTTCTTGCCATTCCCATCCTCTCCCTCCCTCACTTCTTTTCTTCGCACCTGGCGTGCCTTTCATTATACGCATTTCCATTCTTTATACATACATTCCTTTTTCGGCCTTTTTTCATCATGTCGCAAGCCTATCGATCCGTCCCCGTCGAAGAGGAACCGCCATTGTCAAGTCGCGATGATTCGGCGAGTGAGAATGAGAAGTGGGAGTGGAGGGCGGAGAAGGATGGGATTGGGAGTCTGATACGGAATGTCTCGATGTCGCATTGGGCGTGGATATTACAGGGTGTGATGCTTTCGGCCTCGATTACGTTCTTCGCGGTGGGAGTGTGTATGCGGTCGTCTACAAAGCAGGCAGATGCGATACCAATGACCTGGTGTGAGTAAAATCCAACGAAAATGGCGAGCGGCCATCTGATGAACCTCTAGCGCCAGTGAATGAGGCAATCAAGTACGAAATAAAACACTTCGACCTCGGCCCAATACCATCAGGCCCATTCGTCGGAGTAGGCGACGCCGTAGACGCGAAATGGGATTGGGCTACGGACGGCAGTACGCCACCTCACTCCACACCCCCCTTCCATTCACTAACCACCCGCCCCACCAGTCCCCGACACCATGGTAACGCGCGAAGAAATGCTCAAAATGAACATGGACCCCGCCGGCGCGCTCGAAATTACTGATCCCCAAACCGGAAAACGCGGATTCCGCGTCGCCATCGAAGTCTTCCACCAGCTACATTGTTTGAATCTCCTACGACAGGCGAATCACAAGTCGTATTATGCGCCGCTTGGCGGGGACACAGCCGCAGAGCCCGAGGATCTGCATGGTCATCTTGACCACTGCATCGATGCACTGCGTCAATTTGTCATGTGCCAAGCTGATACGAATGTGTTTCCATTCCGGTTTCCGTTCAATGATGGCGACCCATGGCCAGACTACAGCTCACCACGGATGTGCAGGAATTACGAAAAGATCAGGGATTGGGCGGTTGAGCATGGTGTTGCGCAGGGTGTGGATGAGCCGGAGCATTAGGCAAGTGAAGGACATTTTTGTGCTGGGCTTTGGGCGGCGATAAGAACTGGATCCTAGCGCGATGTAAATATGATGGCGACTACCGGGACGAATACAAAATCGAATTCCCTCCCTCATTAAATCCTGGATCTGCTACTATGTGCTCTTCACAGCGTCCTCTGAGTCCATGCGTTATTATGTGAATTAGCGGGACTGAAGAGTTTGCTCTCCAGAAATAAGGTGAGAACAATTCTGTGCCCGTCTTACGAACCTGTACAAGAGTAATTAATGAGAGAGGATTTGGCACAGCAATAATACTACACTTCAACTCTGTCCACCAACATGCCGTATCGAACGAACACTAATAACTGCCATTTCACCAATCAATGCATACTCTTTGGCCCATCGCCGCAAGTTCGACACCAAACAGGACCCGTAAGCGCTAAGGTTGTCCTATGAAATGGAGAAATCAAAAAACCTCTCTAAATCCAAACAACCACAGACAATCTAGGATGCACCAACCGAGACAATGGATCTTTACTCTAGCATTACCAATTTTTGGCCTGTCAGTGATCCGGTGCAGGTTATTGAATTCTTGGTTGTAGAAGCACACTCACAGCCAACGCCACCAAACTCAGCCAGACTGCCCGTAAGGAAATAAATCGCAGGTGTTAGTAAGAGGTCTTGTCCAGGAAGCAACAGAGTCACTTCAGGAGCTGTCATGGCTCTCTACTCGCTATCGATGAGGAACAAGCTGAACTCTAAGTTCACAGTTGAGAACTTGGAATATTGACATGAGCCCTGAAAAATGCTAGGTTACAGAGATGGCTTTACGGGAAACCTCGGAAAGTAGAAAAATACAACATCCGCGCGGTGGTAGGAGTCGCGGGTTCTGGGAAGAACCTATGGTGGCAGAGAAGTGAAACGGGTAATTTCGTCTTGAATATAGAATCACAGTGTACTTTCCGTTCCATCGCTCTTAATTGAAACCGCCCGTGGACTTGAAATGCACAATGTCCGCGCACGAGTGTCAGATTTTCAGTTTTCCTTGTTTAATCAATGATCTAGTCTTCTCGAATCATTCTCATCCTAGTCTTATATTGGACTTCTCTCAGGCGAGAAGGACGTTCCAACAGTCTTTTCAGTAGGGCGAAGAATGTCGACTGCCTGGACGTAGTGGACGGCTATCAGAGCTAGAAACGATGCTTAACTCTAAGCTTTATAAGGAGGATCAATAGATAGTATATAGAAGTATGCGGAGATTACTTAGAGCAAGAGGCAAAAATAAATAGAATCGCCCCCTTTGCCTTTGTGGCCACGCGTGCCGGGCGATTATGCGAACGACCTACGAAATCCGATGCGATATATGCGTTAGACGACCTGAATTCTACTCTCCCTGGGCACTATGTCCAGACGCCCATCTAATCTGTGGACCTATGTCTCGTGCAAGGGCAGCAATCCGAGTTTCGTATAGCTCTTGGAGGAAATAATCCTGCGTGGACTGTCGGAGCATCATGAAACCTTAGAAATCGACCCAAGAGAGAACAAGCTCACAACAGTCCCGTATAACACTGGTGGAAATCTAGACGCTAATTTCAAAACACTGGGCCTGGTCTGGTAGTTTCTATGCAACGTCCTAACGTACATCAACTATGAAAGTTTCTCACTACCAAGCGAAGACGGCCAAATCATCACTGCGGGTCGATGCACATATCTGTTGTCGGCATATACGAGTACCTTAAAATCGTCTGTGCCGAGTACGTACGTAATGCGTGGGCACAACTCACCACCGCGGGAGGCAGCCGTGCCAATGCTCACCCGCCCAAAAATTCCCAGTAGTCTGCAGCCGATCATGTTTGACCAGCCAGTTGTAATGGCCTAGGGCATCTACGCGAAGTTTACATTTAATTTACCGCACATAACGAGCCATATATCAGCGACTTCAAATCTACCTTTTCTGCGCCTTGCTACGGATTGGCTTACACCGTCAAGAGTCGAGTCTTCTTGCCAAGCACCCTGCTTCCCCTGACCGCGCACTGTAACTCGCCAGGTCAACACCGAGAACCCTTCACATTGCAGTATTGCCAAAGAATGCCAACACGACTCCTTCGTTCATAGCTAACTGTGGTCGCACAGCTGCTAACGGCATGTCGGAACAGCCCTTCTGGAGTATCTGAGTCTTGCAACTCTCGCTCATTGAAATGAACAATGGAGGGGATTGACCGATCGCGGCTGCATAGATTGAAGGCGACTAGGAAATTCGGAAGGGGTTTCACGGAGAAGCACTTCGATATCAGGATTCAGGATTAAGGTGTCGCAGAACGATGACGCGAGTGATATACTACAGGACGAATGGCAACTTTAGACCCTATCACTTCCAGGGGGAGGCCGGCCTGGTGCTTGATGCGCCTGTGTCTACGTGTTCGCGATCTTTTCAGAACAATTCTATTATCGAAAGCTTTGTTTCGCTCTGCTTAGCACTTTGATATCAACATAGAAAGATCCCTCAATGTCAAACTCTTCACCACATTTGCGCATTACTGTCAAGAACGCGGGAACGAGCTCAATACTCCTCACCAATCAATACACCAGCTAACTGAAATTTCAACTACATATCCTACAACCCACTCCAATCGTCCCCCAGCAAATACCCAACCTAAACATCGTTCAAGAAAGCGTCCTCCTCAACCTCTTCCGCCGTAGCCCGCATACTACACTTCTTCCACTCTGCCACACTCGCATGCGCACCCCTACACAGACGACACTCTCTCCTCCTCTGTCCCTGCCCCTCCCTTCCCGATGTCGGTGTATCCACCCTGCCCGCACCCTCCTTCTTCTCCGTTGCATCAGCCTTCGGCTTCGGAGCGACCTTCGCGCGGACCCTGGCGATGCGCTCAGCCTCTTTCATCGCAGCTTCCTCGACTTTGAGGCGCAGCTTCTCCTTTTCACTGCGGACCGAGGCGACTTTAGAGTTCAGGAGTGCTTCTTTAGCTGCGTCGACGCGGGCATTCTCTTCAGCGCGGAGAGCGGCACGGGATGCATCCTGCGCGGCGCGCTCATTTTCTTGTTTTCCGCGACGGAGGGCGAATGCACTGGGAGTGTGTGTGCGGGTTGGAGTCGATGGGTGGGATTGGTGTTGGGGCTTCGTAGGTGTAGTTGGGCTGGAAGGAGGAGCTCGCTTTCGTGCGTCAAAGGCAGGTGCAGGTTGTTTGCCTGCAGATTTAAATGCAGCCGCTCCTGTCGGCGTATTCCCATGCTTACACCCACCCCTCCCCTTTTCCCCATCATGCCGTCCACATCCTCCCCCACTCCTCCCCTTCGCCGAACTTATATCTCTCAACCAATCTTCCTTCTCCTGCTCCCTGATCTGAACCTTCTTCTCATACTCAAAGATCTTGATCTGGCAGTACGCGCGGTCGAGTGCGGAGTCTTGGTTCTCGTCGTACATCTCCTTCCAGATCTTCAGTGTGTATTTTAACCTATCGAGCGGCATGGCAGAGTCCTCTTGGTCACGTTTCGTCCGGTCTTCGGCTAGCTTGGTCATCTGTTGCCGCAGTTTTGCGCGGATCGTGGCTTTGTCTGCGGGGGTCGTTAGGAGGGATGAGTTTGTGTATGTGCGGCTTTCTCCGTGGCTGGATCGAGTAGATGTCGAGCGTTTGAACGATGAGAATCCACTAGTCGTCGAAGAGACAGAACTGGAGGGCTGGAAATCGGGTTCCTCCTCCTCCTCCTCCTCCTCCTCCTCGAGCTGGAGGTCATAGTGGGCTTTCAAATCCACGTTCCCAAGTACATCCCAAGCTTCCTGCACCTGTCGGAATATCGCAGCGCTTTTAGCGCGTTCTTCGGCGGAGTGGTGGATTGTTTTGTCCGGGTGGTAGCGTAATGCGAGGGCTTTGTAGGCCGCGCGGATTACTTCGGTTGGGGCGTCTGGCGATAGGGCGAGGGTTCTGTAGTAGGTTTGCGTTTGTGTGGACATGGTGATGGTGGTGGGATGTGGGTGGAGACTGGAGAGTGTTTGTGGTGCTTCTGTTTCTTAGGGATTCAAAGGCTGAGAGAAAGGGGGCATGCTTTTATGCCGCAGGTTGCTTGAGGACAATGTAGAGACATTGTGTGGAATTTTGCGATGTTCGTGGGCTGTATCCATGGATGCAACATTGTGGGCGTTGAGACTGCTAAGACATGTCAACCAAACAATGTCTTCTGGTACCGAGTACCGTGGCCACACAATGTGTCAGCCCCGGCCGTGTGGGCTGAAGCAGCATTCCATTGTTGACGTTGAAAGCGTGTCTCTGATGAGCCTGTCACGGATATCTGATGACAATAGTATCCATGGAATTGCCACATCTGAGCCAGTAAGGTCGTCGTCGCCGCTGGACGGGAGCAGCAAGTGTGGGAAGGACGGGCGGATTGCGAACCATCGTAGGCTATAATGAAGATGCAGCACTCAAGGCTTCAGGCTGGAGCTAGCTGATGGGGAGGGAATCCAGTGGGAGGCAGGGGCCGGGGTGTTACTGAGAGTAAGGGCCTCGGAAGCGTCGAGGCGAAGAATGAGAAGGAGGAGAGGCAGTTGGATGTGGCAGCGGCGTAGAGGGGTTGGGTATGTTCTCAACTGTTGGGCGAGTGTTGGCAGGTGTGCGGTGAAGTGCACCTCATCGATGAAGTCTCTTCAGGGGACATTGTGATGGCGAGTGTTTCGAGAAGAGTGGCGTGCTTTTGTGTTGGGCCCCCATTGCAGTCTTCAACGCAGTCTTCAACGCAGTCTTCATCAGTTCGCGATATGCAGTGATGAAGCTGCCGTGCAAAATAAAGGAATGGAGAATGCATCCATTCGTAGTCAACTAGCAGCAAGTGAACGTCCTCTAGCATTACTAAGAGACTCCCTCGAGTGTCTCCTGGGACGTCTGCCGCTTGGCATCGCTGGCTAGGGCCGAGACCTCTAGTCTTGGGGAAGGCGGCACCGGCGGGTATTGTCCTCACGGAAGGCAGGGGCTGCAGAGACCCGCGTGGCCGTCCCTTCCTCCCGTTATCGTGTGACCGGACGGCTGCTCCTGCTTCCTCGGCGTGGGCTGCAGGTTCTGCGTGACACTGTCACACTCCGGGGATGCAGTTGCATTCCCAACGACAGAAGGCACGGACGTCGGTGGAAGGTACCATCGACCAAACTCAGGCTCAATCCCTTCCGATGGCAGATGGGGATCTGTCCTTCCCTCTTCAAAGCCATACCGCATTCCATGTCAATCCAGACCTTCACTGCCTGCACATATGTGCTGATAGGCGAACAGAGGAGGATCCAGAAGCCTCCCCATACGTCGGCATCAGACGCCGACATCAGATGCATGGAAGCGGCAGCGAAGCACGCGATCACGGCCAGACCTGTACGGGGATGCCGGCGATCCATCACAATCTGGCGTCTCCCTATTGTGGAGCTTCCCGTCTGAAGAAAATTCTTTTCGCAGAGACCAGCCGCGATGGTTCTAGGTTCGCTGTCCTGGACAAATTGAACAGCTCAACGTCGCAGGAAGGGTCGCAATTTACGTATCAAAATAAGACGGCGTGGGGGCCGGCTGATCGACTCGCCACGGACAACGACGTCGAGGGGAGCAGATGGAAGTGCAGCCATCGTCGCTGTGGCTCCCTGGGGCTGCGAACTCCTGAGTATATTCAAAATCCAGACGCAGGCGGGACTCTGAGAGCAGACAAGAGCGACAATAAAAGAAAAAGCGACACCAAGCGAAGCGAATCGAGCGCGGGCACGACGCAGAGACACCCACGCGGTGGCTGGCCTACGGTCCGCAGGGCTGCGACTTCCCTGCAGGAGATCGTGTGAGGGTGGGGAACAGCAGAATGGCGTGCGAGCTTAATAGGACCAAGAGCGACTGCATCCTCACATGCACACCTCAACCACACCCCTCCCTCTTGCTCCTCATTCATTCCCCCTCCGAGTCCTCAACACCAAATAATCGTCTTACCGCACGCGCTGCCCGCTACCAGGATCCTCCGACTGTGGCTGATGGAGAGGAATGTCGCAATACCATCATCTGGTAACGACTGGTGCGCCGACCTTCACCGCCGCGCCTGTGAGTTTGAGTTTGTCTGGACTTGACGACTTCAGCCCGACGCTGGTCGATCCCGAAATGGAAATGCTGGACCCTGCCGACTGGTTTCGCGGGCCCGACGAGCACGGCTTTCAGCAGTCTGCATCCGTGTCGCCCCCGCAGGAGCACTTCTCGCCTGATTTTGGCCCCCGATTCCCGTCGCATGGTGTTGTCGCGACCCAGGGAGGTATGCACCGTAGGCTGCGTGTCTTTTCGTCTTCGTCTCTGTCCTCCTGTCTTTTTCTTATTCTTCTGCGGCCATGGGCGCGTCACACGACCTGTACTGTCTCTCCAGGCCCTCTTTTGGCGCCTCACTCTCGTCGTGGGCACAGCTGCTGGGGTTGTCGTGTCCCCGGATGTCGTCATCACGCTAAATCGCACGCAAGCGCACGTGACCGCGCCTCAGGTTGTCAACATCCAGCGCACTCCCCCACGACGAGTTTCCCATTACCCCACGGTTTACTCTTCTCCATGTTCAATTCTGGCGAATTTGACATTTCGATGCCACAGCACCACTAATGCGCCTGATCAGGGCCCCAATACCCGACGCTTGGCCTGACCTCCTCCATGGACCCCATTCGCATGCCCATGCATCTCGACCACGGCGTCCCAGTGCCCCTTGAGCCGCGACTGGACGAGCTCTCGCTTGGCACTATCTCGCCGCTCCAGTCCAACTTTCCTCCCTACACCACTCCGTATCCGGACAGCACTGCGTCCTCGGCGCCCTCCGAAGAGCCCCTGAGCACTTTTGCAGAACAGGTCGTGGACGAAGACAAGCGCAAGCGCAACCAGGCCGCCAGCGCGCGGTTCCGCCAGAAGAAGAAGCAGCGCGAGCAGCAGATGCTCGAGCAGAGCCGCGAGATGGTGGACAAGACCAAGAAGCTCGAGAGCGAAGTAGACAACTTGAAGAGGGAGAACACGTTTCTTAAGAAGCTCTTGGTGGAGAAGGTGGACAACATGAGCGACGACGAGAAGACGCTTCTTGCGAAGACGACTGGGCTGGTGAAGAAGGACTGATGCATGCACGATGAACGAGGCACGATAGCTGGAGACGAGAGATCGGAGCTCGGAGTTGGAGTTGGACCTTGACGAATACCGGTAACGGACTTACCTTACGATACACCTTTGCTTCCGCGGCGCTGAAGGGGGAATACGTTAATGTGAATGTCATCTTCAATGGCGACGCGATCTCGGTCTCTTGCACTCACACGCACTCGCACTCGCACCGACTTGGCTGCAGACTCTGATCGTGGATGAAATGAATGTGAGCAGTGAGTCGTATTGGCGTTGATCAATCTGACTATGTAGGTTGTACCCACCGCCTACGGACACGCATTTCGACTCCAACTTCCGCCCACTTTCCTCGAGTGAGGTAGCGCCCAGCACCCAACAGAACTTGCCGCTCCTACTTCTTGCAGACCTTGTTGTACCAGGACAAGCTCGCTGTTCACCGTGTCAGCCCATATGCGCCACCAATACCAGCAATTCAAGCAATCCACAAGCCCAAAGCAACAAAACTGGCCACATCACCAGACACCCAACCCAATCGGACCAGATCCTCGAGAGCAAAGAAGAAGAACAAAATACATCCAACACTTACCGAGAGCATTAGTCAGATCGCACCCCGACAGGACGCAGCTGGACACGACATTGTAGAACTTGGTGTCGGCACAGAAGCAGGTGAAATCCGTGGCTGCGGGGTCACAGGTCGATGAACCCTGGTTCTTGGTGAGGCAGGTTTGCTACAGTCGGATCAGTAAAGAGCACCACACTTCTGAACATCCATCGGCGGCCGGCGCTGCTTACCATGCAAGCAGGAGCTCCAGAGATATCGACGGCAGCGACAGACACAGACAGGACGGCAAGAGCGGCGGCGATGGAGAAACGCATGTTGATGGAAGTATCGGATTGGATGGGATTGAAAAGTGGGCTGGATGTGCTGTGCTGCGTGGACCGGATATCGTCTGGAAGACGTAGGCATTCACCTTTTATCTTCCGCTCCACGGTGCTCAGGTACACTGACTTACTTCCCAGGAATCAAGTCTCGATCCAGATGCGGCATCCTCTCCGAACCTTGATATATTGCTGCATGGCACATGGGCAGCTTCACTAGACCTCGGCATACGGCGTGCTTCATCAAGGAATTCTAGGTGAGTCCTGCAAACATCTCAATACCTACTAAAAACTGCCAGCAGAACATCTCTTCACATGACTGCGAAAACAGATCTCGAACCTCGGCGACACAACCAGAAGTCCTGCAAGGCACCCGTCCATTTCCTCGCGCCGCAATAAACATTTCCCCGGCCCCAATTACTAATCCCGGCGTCGATCCCCCGGATTCGCCGTCCCCGATTCTCGTGATCGGTTTACTCCGGACTTATTACTCGAATCCAACTTGACCGACATCGGTTCTCGGTGTCAGCCTGGTATTGATCTGGATGACGACCACTTTCTGCGGGGTTGCGGTGGGTGTTGTTCTTGCGCTTTGTGGGGGAGCAGGGGTCGTATATTGCGATGCGGAGAAGAACGGCGCATTGGCGGTATTTGGATGACGCCGGAGAAATTGGGAAGTAGACTCCGGAATGGAGGGAAGAAGAGGTATGCAGGCGCAAAAAAGCAGGGTCTTGACTTTGGCAAATTTGGGCATTGGGAGAGTGAGTTCGAAGCCGAGGAGTCACGAGCTGGTAAGTATGTGTGTTGATGCACAATGTATCGGCTAAGCTGAATGGTTGTCTCTTGGACGGCGGGGCTGCCATCGCGGAGAGTTCAAGCTGCGACTGGAAGGTCATGCGGGCAAGGCTCTCTCTCTCTCTCTCTGTGTGTGTGTGTGTCTCCCTCTCTCTCTCCGCGGTAGGAGGTTGCGAAAGTCTCCCACTGCCAAGGTTCTCAGGTCACCCAGATCATGCCTTCACAGCACCCAACACATTTCTTCGCCTTCGCAAACTTTCACGTGCCAATATCGTAATACTCCAACACCCCAGCTCCAGCGAGAAAGCGCAGAGACAATTGTAGTCGCAACAAAGTTTGTCCGCGCTTTCCGTATCCGGCAAGTATACGAGCCCTGGACCCGCCCGCGACACACGCACGCACGCACGTGTTCGCTACCGAGCAGCGAAAACAACTCGATGTAGGGGAGAGCCGTCGAGACTTGTCGCTCGACCATGGAAGGACTCCCAATTTCCCGGTCACGGTTGTTCTTAGCAGGGTGAATATATCGTACAGTCCTGCTGCAAGACCGATCAAACCCGGTGTTTCGTTGCCAGCGTAGGGCCGGAAGAGCGAGCGAGACATTGAACAACACGCTCTTTGTATGCAATAACCTGATTGGTCTGTACTTTATCTCCAGAAGACATGTTCATTCGATCTGATGATGTTTTTCATTGCTTCTGTCTTATTGGGTTGGGTTGCACAGCCCGATGTTTAACGACCAACGGCCGTGCAGTAAAGTAAGCGACCAATCACATCGCGCCAACAGTCTGGGACACATAACGGCTGCCTAAATCTTTCTCAACGTCTCTCACCCTTCAACTTCAACAATCAGCCCTCGCATTCCATTGAATTGTTCTCCACATGTTTCGTTTCTTCTTAACGTCGGAACTAGCCCACAGCTGAATCTCAGCTCGGCTCCGTTCTTTGTTTTCGGGTTACGCTAAGCGGCTGTGCAACGTGTGGCTGACAGCACAGCCCTAAATGTTAGCGAAAACGAATACGAACACATAAAGATCGCAGAACATAAAGATCCCACAACCGCCAATTTAGTTTTCGGCATCCAGGCTCCCTTAAAAGCTCAGATATCAGATCGCATCATTATACATGGACTCAAATAACCTGGAACCTCGTGTGTATCCGGAATTCGCACACCTCGTTGATGTTGAGCGGTCAACGTCACATAGCCCGGAATCGCGTGTGTATCCTGAGTTTGAACATCTCGTTGATGTCGGTCCGTCGACATCACACTACCCACCGAATTACATTGACACGCTCCCGGACTATAGAGACACCCCATCCAGCCACAATGGAATATCCCCGGACAACAATAATATCGCACACCTCGTTGATGCTGGTCCATCGACATCACACCACCCCACCACTCGCAATGACATCCCCGCGGACCACAAATATGTCCCAGTTCCAGAAATCCCCAGCTTCCGAGACCTGCATCCGGAATGGAGCGATCGCGATCTAGGGTCAGGATCATCAGTGACCCAGCACCCAGACTACATCCTCCACGATCCTGCAGACCCGCCAGTCTACACACAGGATGGGCCTGGCCTCTTAGACGGTATCCTAGAGCTCGCCCAATCGGCTGCCCGAAATGGCTTGGAATTCCCAATCCTGGCATATCCAGAGATTCCCGGATCCACCTTGCCTGCAACGTCATTCCCCGAGCTCACGCACATCGCGAAAGCACAAAACATCGTCGACACATTCTTCTCCGCCATTCGTACCAAGAAAGACGAAGTCGTCGCCTCCCTCATCGAAAACGCCCTCGTGACCCCGGAAACCACAGACAAAAACGGTCGAACCCCACTCCTCGCAGCTATCGAAGCAGGAAATATCCGCACCGTGCAACAGCTCATGGACTTCGACGCCAACGTAAACGCGTTTGGGATCACCGCCTCAATTCCCCGTACAATTGACTATCATTCCCGCAGGAAGGCGCACACTGGGCCTGAAATATATCATATCTACCGCACGCCCCTCCAACTCGCCGCCTCGCTAGGAAACCTTACGATCGTGAAACTCCTTATAGAAACGTATAGTGCGGATGATGGGATCATTGCACCGGATGGGCAGCATGCACTGCGTCTCGCAGTCAAAGCCGGACATCGCGAAATCGTAAACTATCTTCCGGTGAGAAGGGGAGGGGGTTGGCGACGCTGGAAAGTCAAGCACGAGAAAGCGATGCGAAGAGCTAAGAATGCAGGTCGAGGAATCTACCGCTTCGGGAAATTTTTCGTATGGGATGTTCCGAAGTTCTTGCTCTGGACGGTGCCGAAAGAGATCATTGTCGCGCCGATTATGGAGGGGTTGAGGTGGCTGCGGGACCACGGTGCTGAGATTCCGGGAATGATTTGGGACGGGGTGAAAGCGGTGGGTAGAGGGATTCTCATTGTGCTGGAGGGTTTCGGGAGGGGGCTGAAAAGCATCGGGCGCGGTATACTCAAAGCCCCCCGTATCCTCTGGTCATTCCTCACCGGGCTCGTCCGCGGGCTATGGCATCTTCTCAAAAAGATCCCCGGCCTCCTCACCTCAGCCCTCAAATTTGTCTGGCACGTCATCAAAGCGACACCCGCCGCAATCGCCAGATTCCTCGCCCGCGTCTTCAAAGTTGTTCTGGATATTGTAGACATCATCTGGTCCCTGACCGTCGAACTCACCAAAATCCTCTGGCGAGCTATCAAAGCGACGCCCAGCGCCCTCGCCTCCGTTTTCCTCTGGCTCTGGAAAGGCATAAAAAGTATCGCGGTAGCTATCGGTTCCGTCTTCACCTCCATCTTCTCATTCTTGCATACCCTTCTCTCCGGGCTCGTGACTTTTTTCCGCGATATTACGTTCCAGGACGTTTGGAATGGATTCGTCGCCGTGTTGCACTCTGTCTTTGTTGCGGCGCCACTGAAGATCTTGGAGTGGCTGAAGTCGTTTGGCCAATTCTCGTACGATCTCATGGAGAAGATGTTTGGGTGGCTCGGGTGGTTGGTCTGGTGGCTTGTGAGGGGGTTGATTGAGTTCGTGGTTTATGTGCCAAAAAAACTACTTGAGATCTTGGCGAGTGTAGGGAGTTCGATTGGGGGCGCGGTGCAGGAGGTGGCGATTTGGGTTAATCCGAAGAGGTAGAGTGGAAATGAGAGCTGGGAGATGGGGGGGGTGGGAATCCTGTCTTTTAAGGTGGTATGGAGTTCGGGATAGAGGGATTGGGGTTTGGGTATTGGGTTCGCGTTGGTCATTTGAGTTCACGTTGTCACGTTGGTTTGCGCTACGTTCTGGAGTACTGGATACCCCAAGTTCTCGTTTCGCTGTACCTAGCTCGAGCAGAGATACATACGTTTTCAAATTTCTTATTGCTAGGTCTATCTCATCATAAGCCTATTATGAATGTAGCCGGTAGCAGTTTAATGAGAAGATAATCGCAGCTATCTGCCCTGACGTTCCCACGGAAGGTGGTTCATGCCGACTTCCGCAACCCCATGCAATACACGAAGAATAGTACAACAGAAGTATGGGGTAGAAGGATTGCAAACCGTGTCTTAAACACTATATGGAATCCAGGGGAGTACACAACTACGCCATCATGAGGTAGATCTAGATTTCCGGATGAATTCAATCGCGTTAACGAGGCTGAATTTCCATACGTGCAGGGATGAATAGATTGCAGGCCTACCTGTTTGGGAAATTGCGCCCAGCATCTCCACGCTAGGTAGGATTGTCGCACGAGTTGGTCTATAGTACCTACCACCTACTAAAGCGGATTCTCTTTTATCTTTATAAATATACTCGAATTGGACTTCATGTAAGTACATATCCAGCCTCGTTCTCGTAAGCAGATTTGTTGCACACGTTCACGGTCGCATCTAGCCATCCTAGGCCTCCATTGCAAACCCACGTCGGCCCCTACAGACCAGTCTCCCAAAGCCAAAAACAACCTCCACCACATTCCCCACCATGCGCTGCTCAACCCCAACAGAACTTATCTCTCTCCTCGTCGCCATCGCATTCACCTACCCCTCCGCCGTCTTCGCAACTCCAATGCCCTCCGCCATCCTCCCGCGCGCCGACGCCGCAACATCTACCTTCCTCGCTCTTATCTCCACACCCACCTACCTCATCAGCGACGACGGTACCTACGGCGGCACCCTGGGAAAAGTCTGCATCGGTTCAATCTTCGGGCCCTGCTGCTCAAAAAACGAGTGGTGCGGCAATGCAGCAGAGTTCTGTGCTGCGGGCTGCCAAAGGAATATGGGGGTTGTAATAATAATTCGGAGAAGCAGAGCCCGGATGGGACGTGTGGGGGGGGCTAGTGGGTATAATTGTTTGGGGAGCGGGTTTGGGAGCTGTTGTAGTCAGTATAGGTGGTGTGGGGATGATGCGGCGCATTGCGATAAGTGTTTGGTGGGGTTTGGAGTTTGTTCTGTGGCGGGGTATGAGGGAAGGGGGGAGAGGTGGGGAAAGGGGAGGGAAGGGATATTGGGGAGGAAAAGGAGGTGGGCAAGAGTTTGGAATTTGCAAGAGTTTGGAATTTGCAAGAGTTTTCTGTAATTAGATGGTAGATCCCGAGTTAAATTGGTTCTAGTTAACGCTAGTACTTGGTAGAAATTTAGAAAACTAAGATGTCTTTCCACGTATTGCCTTAGATCTGCTTAAAGAGTACATAGTATTTTACTAGAAGCTAGCATAGTATAGCAATAGCCTTTATTCATGAAGGAATTACATTTTTGAGAGAATTTGGGATGTGTTTGTGGCAGCAGTGGATACTTTCACCTGGCTGGTTGCGTGCAAGGGGGTGGGGGGTGCATGGTTTTTCGCACGCACCGATAACTAGACAGCGCGCCACCTCCATAAGCTCCATTATGCCATCACCCTTCGTAACCCAGCGTACGAAATCCGTTCAGGTCCTCGCCTTACCTTCTCGTGCATACTAAGCCCGTCATTCAAACAATGAAACCCCCTGGGCAGATGATCCCGTACCGGATCCGGAATACTCAGAAGCATGGGCTGCGCCGTGACTTCATTGTTCTCGATTCTGTAGAGATCTGACAAACTGTTGTCGACTTGACCTTTTATAGCTCTTTACCCCCATATCTTTTGAACTTTCGTCCTTTTCGACTGCCACCCTCTGACTCTGCACAGGTCGCATTCACCATCTTCCACCTTTAACCACGCCTCACTCAGTAGCCAACCTTCTTGTTCTAGCCCCATAATCTTCTACTTCCCAATAGCCCCGTACTACGACAATTTCCATAAATTTTCCTAACCCCGCCGTGTGTCCAAGCGCCTTCAAAATATTCTTCGCACACTCCCCTAACTAACCGGTCTCCACCTCATCCCCCGTCCCTCAGACGTCGCTCTTGATCCCCCAGAAATATACTTCTACATGCAATACTTCCTGATAATCACCTGCGGCATCTTCTATGCGCTCTATTGCATGTTCTACATGACGCGAACTGTAAGCAGTCGTGCTTACTCATCTCCTGCATAGCCATCTCGGCTCATCACACACACACACACACACACACACACAATACACTCATCTACAATCCATCAGAACCGTCCCCCCCTGCTTACACGAACATATAGAGACAAGACGCTTGCTAGGACAATTTCGCTCATGTAAGCTCTCCTTCTCTGTTACTTGTCCCGCTTGCTTCTAGATTAGGTTATCTTATCGTCATGGAGACAGTGGGTTGAGTTGAGTTGAGTAGTAATTAAGAGGTCGCGATTTGTTCGTTTAGTTACCTGTACCATTCATGTCATTTGAATTTCCATTTCATATATAACTTCGTAGTATGACTATCCGTCTCGACGCGATACGAGGCAGATCAGGATCATTCCTCACGAGAACTCTCCCACGAGCTCATCCGTCTGTTCAAGAAAGCCTGCTGTCTTCCAAAGAGACCGAGAACGAGAGTAAAAGGAACTGCAAATCCAGCCATTGCTGCGTGCACAATCAAGGCGTCATCCATGTTGAATGGAACACTAGCTTCCGGGCCAGCTTTGAGATTACCGATAACGGCCAGAAGAGTGCCGCCCAAGACCTGACCTCCGGTCCAAAACAAAGTAGACGAAAGTTCTACTGACACAGGGTGTGTCACATCGGCCACGAAGTCCAGGCCGACTGGTAAGAGGGAGAAAGAGAAGGCCCCAATCAAGCCAGAAACAATGTATGTTGGAACAACAGATTCGGAGCTCGGCATCCAAACAAATGCCAAATACGAAGCTGCGAGAAGAGGCATCAATAATTTCAGGAAAATTAGATGGACGTCATACTTGTCTACGAATGGAGACGTCACCGCCGAGCATAGAAATCCAGAACCAATCAGGATCCCGCCGGCAATTCCACCCTCGGTGGGTGAGAATCCGTGCGGCACAAGGATCTGTTCGAGGATGCTTGAGAAGGAGTTGAACGCCGCGATGAGAACGACGAATGGGACAAACGTGAGCCAGAATTCAACAGACTTGCACAGCATCTTCAGCTGACACATTGTCGTGTGTACGATCAAGCTCGTGGACGACGGCGAACAACCGGGCGGCGCTGCAGGAGTAAACCAAGCCAGTAAACCAATGACGGAGGACTGCCATCTTGTTAAAACCCCAGGCTAATCGTTAGGAGGGATTCCTCTGACCACAATCGAGAGAAATAGGATGTAATCTCCGAGCTGTGAAGCTTCCTCCACCCAGACGGGACCTACCACCTGTGAAAGCTTATGTAGATTTAGGACCAGACCTCTTAAGAGAACGAAGAACATACCGCAGCTCCTAACGGGTTTGCTAGCGATGCGAGCGCCGTGACCGCTATCTTTCCGGAGAGTGGGAACCACATGTCGGCGTACCGAATAGGAGTCGACAAAACGAATGGTTGAGCAACCCCAATGAGTGCCTGTCCGAATAAGGTGATCGGGAACCTAGAATATTCTATTTGAGTTGCAGTGAAGCGGATCCAACTCGCTGCCGTTGTAGTCATTCCAGCGACTACCATCGCGCCTTTAGGCCCATATCGATTTGTGATCCAGATCGTTGCTCTTCGAAGCATTAGTCGACATCGCTCACAGAATCTGGAAAGGTGGCTCACGGCGCTCCGACTGCAAAAGCAAGAAGAAACCCAGTACTCAGCCAATTAACATTAGTCTCGGTTGTTCTCAGAAACTCTGCGGAGACTTGAGAGAATGGCGAGTATGTGAGCCACTGTGTTCCAGAGAAGAAAGTCAGGATTCGATCTTTGACGTATAGGGACCGTGATCTGGAAAGGAGTCATCAACTCACGTTCCAACTGATAACAATATTCATCAGAACTAGCTGGAAGAGTCCAAACCATCGTCTCTTGTACACTTCGCCTTCACCTTCGCCTTCGAGCACTCGCTCGATCTGTTCGCAGGACCGCTCCGAAGCATCCGAACCACTGGTGTATTTGTCGAGGGGCTCTCCGCTCGCGTTCTCGATAGCGCCGATGCCAGTTTGAGCGCTCATATTGGATGTGGTTTGCGAGTACTGGGGAAAATTGTCAGACAGGTCGATCACGATACTTGGATTTTGGGAGGCTCCACAATGAAAGAGGGGAATGGTCAGTATGAACTAGCGGATTTCTCCAGCCGAGACCTCACCTAGATACACACTATGTAGAGTTCACAGGGGCCCTGTTTCAGCTCTTCCCTGATTAGGTTTAAACGTTTCCTTTTTAAGAACCCGCATCCCGGAACGAAAGCCCGGCGTTCGGCCCAACAATAACGGCTTTTGCCGGCTAGAGATTTTGTGACACTTTAACATCTTAACGGGGTTATACTCCACTCCTTCGTTCCACTTTGCCATTGGAGTCTCGAAGATTAATAGGCCAATACGTCAAGCGATTAGTTGACATGCTCTGTGCCCCAGATCTCGCGGATTTCGCACACTAGTCTCTTCGAAGCGCAACAGCAGTCCCAAGACGCGAAATGGAGGCCCCAGGAATGGTATTGATCACAAGGTGTGTATATCTTCCATACTCTCTGCACATATTCTGCTAGCTGACGCGGCTATGACGTGGCTTACTTGATTCCAAGGTGTACGCCGGGAGGCATCGGACATGCACTCGCTCTCGAGTTTTCGGGCCGTGGGTTCCAAGTATTCGGAACGGTTCGATCAGAAGAGACCGCAAGGGTGCTGTCATTGGCTGGAGTATCAGCTCTCCAGCTCGAGGTCACAAGCGAGGATAGTATGAAGCGGCCTCACGCCGAGATCACGCAACTCACGAATAGTAAACTAGACATTTTGATCAACAATGTGTGAGGCTGCTCCTACGGGTTCGATTGTCCGAGATACTGCCTGTACTGACCGTGTATTAGCGGGATGAGTCATACGGTGCCGGGTCTCGATGTGAGAATGGAAGATGTGAAAAGGTCTTCGAGGTCAATTTCTTCAGTACAATACGAATGGTGCAGCTCTTCGCGCCGTTGCTCATTAAAGCGCAAGGAATGGTGGTAAACATTGGATCCGTGGCGGGCGTTGTCCCGTATGTATTTGGCGGTAAGTTCAAGGCAATTTTCCTGCCAAGCGCCTGATGTTAATACAACCAGGATGCTACAATGCCTCCAAGGCGGCATTACACTCCTACACCGATTCGCTGAGGATTGAAATGGCGCCTTTGAAGTAAGTATGAGGCGGAATGTTTCAGCGCGGCGGTCATCTTCACAGCATGTGCTGATCTTGTCAGGGTCCAGGTTGTGCTCATCGTTACCGGAGGTGTGAAAAGCAAGATATCCGACGTGAAAAAGCGTCTCCAGCCAGACTCCTTGTATCAGTCGATCGAAGAGAGCTACATGCTTCGCCAAGGCAATTCGCAGGGTAATATGTCACGACTCGTTGAAAACTTGCACGCGGTATCTAACATGACGCCTAGGGACTGCGATGCCGACGGAAACGTACGCCAAGAAGGTTGTCGGTGATTTACTTAATTCGAAGACGAAAGGATGGATATGGCGGGGGCATCAGGCTACGCTAGTAAAATGGTTGGCATGGCTGGTCCCTCGCTCTTTCTGGGCGAGTATATCCTTCGAATTTCTCAACGAAGCACTGACAATAATTTAGGATTACTACTTCTCGAACAAGTTCGGCCTCTATAACTTGAGAGCGTGAGGTGATATGGTAGCGCGCGATTTTTGTGTCAAGCCTTGAACTCGGAACGGAATGCGGCAGAGGCTGGATGCAATGGGGAAGCATAATACGGAATTACCATTCATTTGTCCCGCCGGTTGATTTAAAAATCTACGTTAGATTTCTATATACTTGTTCTGAATCGAAAGTACTTCAAGATGCAGCTCGACTTCCTCTCGAGTTTGGAAATTCCTGGGTATGACCTCACCCCTGACGTAAGAGCTCAAAAATCGCCTTGTTCGTTTTACAGTCAGATACAAATTCGGCCAGGAGTGGAATGCTATGGCGTCCATTCGCGCATCTCACTTGCAGCAGGGATATGGATTTGTTTGCCGCGCGATTGCTGCCGTAACGTCTTGGGAAGTCACTTGTAGCACCAATTCGCAAGATTTCCTCAATTCAGTTAAGACTGGATTGCCGATCCGAACCATTATCCCGGAGGGGACGAGGCGGGCAGTGCACCGAAACCTTAAGCGCTTTGGCATATTCGGTCTAACAGTTAGGCCGAGCCCAAAGACCTCTTCCCGCCGATCAACCCAGGGAAAATTGCGCCTTGAGGCTTGGCTCAGATCACGAGATGCATCAATACAATGTCATTCAACGTAGACGAGTGGCGACTGTCCAAGGGTCTTGCAGATATGAAGATCAATCGTTGCCAAAGAGATCTAAGAAGAGCATCATAGCCGACTGAGAACCCGACAATCTCAATTGAATACTAGCCATCATCGCAGTCGTATAGCATCAATCGCACAATCTCTAAACATCATCCATCGATTTTAACCACTCTTATTCTCTATATAAACCTCAGGAGGCGAATATGACAGGCCAGTTCTGGTTGCCGCTTCAGAATCCCCACATAGAGATTCAACTCAGCTCCATGTTCATACAACAGATCACAGAAGTCCTGTAAGTTTTACTTATACATATCTATCTCAATGTCTAAGACATGCGCACATACTCACCACACAAGCAGATCCAGCATTGGTGGCTTTACCTGTCTGGTCTACATTTCCAGTTGGATGCATCGAGCATTCCTCCGACTTCGCGGTCGCGGTCTAGCTCAATCAATCCAAACTGTGTATCAGGGTGCTAGAAAATGGGTCTGGGGCATGACCTTGAGGCTGCCTAAAGCTCGAAAAGAAGTCGACGCGCAAGTGGCTGAATCTCTGGACAAACTCGCGGCGAAATTGGTCCCAGAACATACGGGACTCCAACGCTACACCACCATTCCCAAAGTGGGATGGACTCGGCAATGACTTGAAGCGGAACTGGAAAAGCTATCGGGAATGGAGCATGTACGATGGGAAGATGGTAGAGTCAGCGGAGCGGTATATCACGGTAGAGACGAGATGGCTGAACTGCAGACAAGAGCTTACCACGCCTTTGCAGTCGCGAATCCCATACATCCAGACGTATTTCCCGGCATTCGCAAAATGGAGGCCGAGGTCGTGTCGATGGTAAGTTTTACCTCGAAAACCGATCTCGATTGTGATTCAGAAACGCGTTGTTGATATCACCGATAGGTACTTCGTATGTTCCATGCGCCCGTACATGGCGCAGGCACCTGTATGAGTGGAGGTACGGAGTCGATCCTTGCAGCTTGCTTGAGTGCCCGAGAAAAGGGAAGTGCTGAAAGAGGCATACGGAATCCTGAAATGTAGTCTCCCTCTCATACTATGTCACCAGTCTATTCCCTTAAACCTTGCAGGATCCTTCCTTCCACAGCTCATCCAGCGTTTCGGAAAGCAGGCTATTACTTCGGCATCAAGATCCACGAGGTCGAATGCCCGGCCCCAACGTATCAGGTGAATACCAGGGCAGTTTCGTGACTGGTAAACCGAAATACCATTCTTCTCGTCGACTCTGCACAAATTTCCCTCACGGCGTTGTCGATAACATCTCTGAACTATCTAGGATAGCTATGTGCAATCGCACGTTACTCCACGTTGACTGCTGCGTAGGATCTTTTATGGCCGCAATGCTCCAAAAGGCAGGCTTTGACGCTGTGCCATTTGATTTCCAGCTACCCGGAGTAACGTCCAGCAGCTGTGATACCCACAAATACGACTTTGCTCCCAAAGGCAATAGATAGCGTGGTGCTATACCGAACGAGTCAGCTTCGCTCATATCAATAATATATATCACCTGACTGGTCTGGAGGCGTGTATGTCTCGCAGGGCATGCTCGGCTCCAGGGCAGGAGCTCTGATAGCTGGTTGTTGGGCTACGATGATGGGGCAAGGAGAAGCTGGATATCTGGATGCTTGTCGAGAAATGGTTGGATGCCCGAGGAGGTTTGAGACAGCGTTACGGTCTGCGCCGCTTTCGAATGATTTGCAGGCCGTTGGAAAGCCATTTTCCACCGTCGTGGCGTTTACCAGCACGACACTGAATCTCTGGAAACTAGCAGATAAGTTGATATCGCGTGGGTGGCATCTGAATGCTCTGCAAGATCCACCTGCCATCCATGTCGCATTCACACGGCCGGTTGTGAAAGCAGAAGCGCAGTTATTGAAGGACCTCAAAGAAGTCGTTGCTGAGGCTAGGCAACGGTTCTCCTAGCCAGGCTCAGAAAAGGGGACCCCCGGTGGTTCCTTGGCGCTATATGGTGTCGCAGGTAGCCTTCCGAACGAAGGTGTCCTCGTGCAACTGGGAAAAGGTTATTTGGATACTCTGTATCGAGCGTGAGGAGGCCGAGATTTGGCGTTGAAGAGGTTTTTGTGTCGGAAAGTGAATTTAGGGCCATCTAGGTTTAATTTTGGAATTTAGCCTTAGTGAGGGTACCGCGTACTCTAGCGAGAGGCCTTTTTGACTGTGGCCCGGGCAGCGGACTCTAACTGAAAGCGCCTTGCCTCAATTATAGGCTGGATTCTTGAGGCTGACAGCCGCGCCCTCTGCTTTTAGGTTGATTAAAATAAGGCTGAGAACTCGTAGCCCGAAATCAGTGGGCTAACAGGTGGCTCAGTGGATAGAACCAATAGGCTTGGCTCCGCCAGCCTGTCATGGGCCACAGTCAAAAAAGGGCTCTCGCCAGATTATGCGGTAATGCAACAATAGGCCCGATTAGTAAACTTCATCTGCAAATGCACGTTCCCCGAGGTGTCATTGGACCGGGTTCGGTTTCACCCAGCAATGGAAGAATAGCAGCGCCACCCCGCGTCGTCAGGCCTGGAGGGAGGGAGCACGTCCACTTCAAAGCTCAACCATGGAAAGACCACCATCCACCGTGGTCCCCTCGAATCGAACGACTCTTCATTTCCGTCATGGACAGCTTGGTACTGCCCGAGAACTCCATGGATGCGAATGTTGCGAAGGCAGGGAGCGGAAAGAAGCCCAGGAAAGCTGCATGCTTGTGGTGCCGCGACAAGAAGCTGCGCTGTGATGGCTAGATGCATGTATGCGAAACTTGCATGCGCCGCTCGAACCCATGTCATTACCCTCAGACAAGAAGGAAAACAGGCCCAAGGAAGGGTCATCTGCGATCTCTGGAAGAGCGTCTGCGTAAGTTCTCTGCTCGGTGCGTGATCAGGGCTTTCGACAGAAAGTAATACGTTTCGATTGAAGCTTTTCAACTAGGTTACGTCTCAGTTATATAGTACTTTCTTACGGTTGAGGAGACGCCAAGGAGACTTACGGTTACACAAACGTTACGATTAAAGCTCTCCAACTTCTCAACTTTTCACCAAAAGTTACGACGTAACGGTTGACTCTTGAGCAGTAGTAGGCTCCCCTAAGGTCTCTCGCGGTGCCTTCTTGCGTATGAGGTTGGCCAGGGTATTGAGCTTACTAATAACAGCCCTACGACAAAGCTAATTCTTCTGTAAGTTTTAAAGACGCATTTTAACGATTTAATGATTTAGATAATAGGAATTAGATAAGATAAGATAGAGATAGTAATTTAGGAGAGAACTCTTAGGAAAAACTATCTCTTTGTCATGGCTGGTGATATGGAAAACTCTGCTCGTTGTACGGCATTAGCTAACAGTTACACTACAGACAACTAACCACTCTTGACTGAGCCTTCCTCTAAGCCCTCACCCTCTCAAAACACTAAAAAGTCTATATAAACGTATTATGATTGAACTTTTCGACCTCTCAATCGTACCGTACCGATTGAGAGAGCCCATACTTTCTTACGGCTCACGTGACCGTAGTCAATCGAAACGTATCAAACGTATTACTTTCTATCGAAAGCCCTGTGCAGCGTGATAAGCCGCAGAACACATGATGACTGTTCTGGACTGACGACCATCCCATATACGCAGGCCGAGCCGAACAGAGGTTTGAGCAAGGAGTAGGATTCTCAGAGCAGCGCCCTCTTTCCCCAAATGCGCGATCAATGTCGGCACAAGACCATACCCAAGACCACTATATAGCAGCAGAATATCATCCGCCAGAGTCACGTGAAGGCAGACATATCTACCAAAGCAGTTCAGAGCGATCGGACGTTCGTGATACCGATGTCAGTCCACCACCGCTCGACATCTCATCTTCACGCGAGGGCTCAATGGAGTTAGAGCAACACGCCAACGAACTGTAAGTTCCGCTACCTGTATCTTTTTCTGCTTTGCCTAGCTTCCAACAAACTAATGTCATTCGCTGCGGCAAGACGCACTGGTACTAATTGCCCCTTAGCTACCAATTGTATTTCCAGCATAAACATCCAACGGCACCCATCCTCGTCCCAAGCCGAGACTGGTCGAATTCATCAGCCCAAGGCCCCGAGCATGCTCCAACATGTCTGCGGAGCATAATGTGGGCTCTCGCTTCTACCGCGTCTGGCAAGTACTCCCACAATGGCGACTGCCATTATAATCGAGCACGAAGGGACGCCCAGGCCGATGAAATGTGCGGCTACGGGGAAAGGGCAATGTCCCTCGAGTACTTCCAGACTTGGATATTGATTAGCCACTATGAGATCAAACGTTCCTCCCCCCCGAGAGCGTGGCAGAGCATTGGAAAGACAGTAAGACTGGCGCAAATGATGCAACTTCACCGCTTAGATGACGCCCGGTCGTGTGCGGAGCGCCTGCGACGACCTATTACTGACTGGGCTGGGCTCGAGGCGAGACGACGAACCTTTTGGTTAGCATATTGCCTCGACAGGTTCTCCAGTATCGGAATGCAATGACCTGTCATGATGGATTATCGAGACGTACGGTCAAAATTTAAGCCATGTCACTCGCAGCTTATTTGGAATAGATATTCACACAGTTGCCTTCATCCGAGGGGGCGTTCGAAAATAACAAGGCAAGCAAGACCACCAGACTCAACGAGGCGTTGAAGCCAGAAAGCATCGAATCATTATCGGAGCTAGGAGCAGTTGTCGTCTTGTCTCTTCTCATTGGTCATTCCCTGCACCACTTCAAACACCAGGATGATTCGTATCGCGAAGAGGACACGGACGATCTTACAGAGACCTTCTGGAGGTCTCATCATGAAGTGGACAACTCGCTGGTCCATTTTGAACTGTATCTCCCTGAGCGGTTGCGGCTACCGATGGGATTAGAAAGACCGAACCTTTTCTTCGTCCACATGATGTCGCATACCCTGACTATATGCATCCATCAAGTAGCTGCCTCCCAGGCCGAACGAGATGGGCATATAGCATCCGTCAAATCGGAAAGTGAGGACAGATGTGTCGCATCGGCCCTTGCGGTTTCGAGAATCATGAAGATGGGTAGCCATACCGATCCGGCAGCAGTGGGTTCTTTCGCATAATGTGCACTTACATGGGCTTTTAGGTCGCTAAACCCATGACAGATGCATATGTTCACGCCTTTCTGTGTTTTCGTGGCAGCGAGAGTGCTTGCTGAAATCAGCCATCGCAGTTTGTCGAACTCGGCCAAGGCAGAATACGAACAACACGTCCGATTCTTGGAGCAGGCGCTTCACGCAATGAAGAAGAAGAACCCTGTAACTGAAGTTTCTTTGATCCAGCTGCGGCTGATGGAATCATCACTCAAAGGAATCAGTATATCTAAAGAAGCCTGTATTACATCAATTGGAAGCGATCACGGAAGTCCACCACAAAGATTGGGGTTCACTCCGAGTTTTCGGTATGTCCGCTTTTAATTCGATCCTGCCAATTGAACTTGAAACAGTCTGTCCTCGCCCCGAGAATCGTTGAAAACTAGGAGAAAATGTAGCCCAATCTTCGAGGTTCGAGACAAAGCACCGACCACCCCTCTAGAAGCCCCAGACGGAAATAGCCTTTTGCTAGAACGAAACGATCACATTTCTCCTGAAACCACGCTACGAACAACCGGTCTCCTTACAGAGGAACATTCGATGGGTGCCTCTTCGAGCTTAGTCCCACGCCTATTCCCAGCCGTGCATAATGATGTGATGGCAGCTCCAGCAAACAGCGCTGAGGCATTTCCCTCGCCATGGGACCCATTTTCTTGTGACCAGTCCAAGTCAAACGATCCCTATCCGATGCATGATGCGACATCGTATCTCACAACCCAGCTAACGAATGGTATGTTTGGATTCTCGCCTTTTGTCACCCAACCTGGTGTCATGCCTTGGCAAGGCTTTGGGTTTGATGTCTGGGGACAGCCAACGAGAGGTCTGGATGAATCCAGAGACCCGAACTATGGGTTGTACGAGCCTTCAGACAGTACAGGTCATGCTGGGCTGATGCCGAACTACTTCTAGCAGCAACGTTGTAGAACTTATTCAAAAGACGGCCCGCTTTCAACTTCTGTCAAAAACATGGAGGTTGTGCATGACCCATGTATATAATGATATCTGCGTCGTACATATATTAACATTAAAGCAATATCCAGTCTTGGAAGGGTCTAGGGGAAGAGACAATCACGCCAAGGCATCTCGATACTTTAGAACTGCAGCGGGTCCTCTAGTAGCGGACGAAGGCTCCAATATAATTGCCAATTGCCCCAGATTCGAGTCACTAGCAAGACGGCTAGATGTGCCCTTCGATAACCCTACGGCCATGGATCCGAGGTTCGTGTAGTTGAAATTTGGGACCTCCGCCCTGAGCAGCAGTAGATTCGTCACCATCAAAGCGAGCAGGCCAATCATATTTACAGTCACAAAGCAAGAATGAAGGGTCCTGATCCGATTTGTACGGCTGCCATGATCGTGGTGGCGTTTGTCGTGTATGTTGCATTTTGCACAGTCAAGGAAGCCAAGGCTGGCGCCATCAGAGCGCCACCTGCCATGGATGTGACAGACTCTGCAACAGACTCAAATATCGTTCCATTCGACAGTTGGGCGTCGGAAGATAAAGAATTTCGGATCTGCAGGTTTCTTGCGTTTTCCATGAAAGCACCCCCACAGTGGAAACGTAGAGTGAGTTTACGACAATGGAGAGACTTATTGAATCCATAGCTCGCTTCTTCAAAAACCTTTGGGATTAAGGGTTTTAACGGTACAATTGACGTCACGTGTTGTGGTTGGTGCTGCTATTCTCTGCTGACACTGAGACCTGGAAATCTGGCAAACGTCATTAGACATTGAATCTTGTTAAGTTGGCGATATGATACACCTGCTTTGATGCCAAAACAGTATCCTACGGGGTCGTTCGAGGTGAGCGGCGATCAGTCCCAGGTGCTCACGATTCCGTCAAGCCCGAATCCGACCTGAGCGTAGAAATCGTAGCCGTCGGTGCGATTTGAATCCCATATCTCGGTCCAGTTAGAGTTAGGTAGTGCGCCTATCGCTTCGTACACCCCGAGAAATGTCTTTTCGAACTTTTCCCTGATCGCGAAGTGATATGCAGCCGATTCGTTGTGTACGCATTTAGTCTAGGTGACAAAGCCAACTTCTGCATATGTGTATTGCAAAATGTTACTCAGCGAGGGAATGTACGATTCCACCAAGCCAGTGGACAGCGTGCCCAACAGTCCGTACTACGGTACGTAGGTACGGTATACGGTCCCCCCCTAGCGCGGGTCGCTAGCATGATATAGCGGCATAGGATATTTTTTCTTATAAAAGACCTCTCCTTTGCCTGTTTAGACGCTTTAAACTAATGACCTATCCTTGGGGGGGGGACTGTACTTACGTATTAGATTTAGGCGAGCCGTACCGTATTACGGACTGTTGGGCACGCTGCCAGTGGATGATCATGTACGAAATGAGCGACTTATATATTAGTATTTTGTGTTCTCCCATTTCGAGTGGTTTCTTAGCGTATTGTCGGGCGCTGGCACTGACGCAGCGGATATCGAAAAGTTTTCCACGTTGTATTTTTTCGGCAATTGCTGCATCTTCCATTGCGTTGCTGGGCAACCCAACAATCAGTGAAGGCGTCGTTCTCGGGTATAGAGAAGAAGACAAAGTTCCCACGCGGACCGCTCCTTTCAACTACGACGGGGTTAGCAAGATGATATGTTCTTCGACACAACAGTTAACAGCGAGAGTTATATTCCCCTTACCCAGTAGCGGGTCATTTTCTAAAATGTAGTGGTCAAGGATGGAGAGAGTGCGCTAGCCCAGAGAGTTGCAGGCAGATATATCAAGAGGCAGAAGCCTAAGTTGACAAGGGAGAGATTTCAGGGACGGAGCGTGTAGTGAGTGATGGTTGTGCACACTGGTATTGCCCAAGTACTGGCTCGTATGGACGACAGAATATGAACGACCACTTGCATCAAGGATCGACTGTGAATTGACCACTGATATAGCGCTTCCGAGTTCTTGTCGCGTCGAACATGCATCACACCAACGGTCAGGCTTACAGTCGCTGGCACGAGGATGGCGAAAGGAATGACTTTCGACCACCACCTGATCCCAGGCAGTTCTCTCTTGCAGTGCCGTTCACATTCTGTGAATACGTTTGCGACCGGTTCGTAAGAGGAAGAGTATTTAACGAGAGATCTCGCCATTCCAAGGCTGGAAAGCAGAGCTGATGTCGCGACGAACAAGGTTGAGTCTGGGCCGCAAATCTACTTTATAGATTGGCGGATGGGGGCCAAAAGAATCCATCACTCGATCCCGCGTCGAGACGTAAGCCACTTACCTGCGCCCGCATCTGGTTCCGCGCTTCCCATTCATGATATTGGCCCGAAAGAGGAGCTAGCATTTCGGGGTGTCCAATTACATACATCGCGAAACGCATCATACGAACGTGCATGCAATGGGGAATCCATGCCGCGGCTGGAGTTGTTTTGGATTTGCCAGTTCTGGCTACTACACAGTAGATATCTCTTATCGCTTATCAGCGGGCGCCATTCGGAAATCTCACTCATCTTTACGCCTCGTTTCATTATGAGTCTTCACGTCTTGGGAGAACGAACAAGCGCTTTAAGTCACGCCCCCATGGAGCCTACCAGCCAAGCAGTAGTGAACACAAATACACATGAGAGCTTACCGCTCGCAAACAGTTCTCATCTTGAAGCTGCGATCGTCACGCCTTGGGTCGAAAACTTGTACCTCGCAATGATGCACGCGCATATGTATCGGTCCTCGCTGTTATTGCTGTCTTCAACGCAACCTAAACAGCGCCCGATTTTCTATACATGTCGTTTTTCTAACCCGTAACCCTATCTTCTCCCTCATATTTCTTGCTGCAAGTTTTATAGATATCTTCGTTCTTAAGAAATGGGTCACCATACCTTGACCTTTTGGCTTCGTTCTCTCCTTGAGTACCTTCACAAGGAATGTTGGTGCCTCTACCTTGTGAATCAGGCTAACTTTATCACCACGAATGAAGATGTACGTGAGGTCTTTGCCCCGCCGAGTTATCCAGTCTCCCACATCTTTGTCCAGGATACATCTCAAATTGCCATTACAGACGGTATTGATGTAGAAGTACGGTGCGAATGAAATCTTAGCCCTGCTACTTACGTTTTAAGATTAACTGTAATATACACAAGTCGTAGAATGTATCGGTCCGATGACCGCAAAATGGACAAGGAGGACTGCTGAAGGCGCCACTTAGTACTTTTTGAGGATTGCATGATGGCTGCAGCCACGGCATTGTTCGGGGATGTCAACCGAGCGGAGGGTTCATCACCCGTGAACAAGTTTAGCAATGCTGACCGCGAAAAACAATCGTGATACAATCGCTTGCGGTATCAACTTTCGAGATCGACCAGGGTATGTGGGGCCGGGGTGCTTAGCGTGCTTTTACATCCGGCCCATATCGCAAGAGGTAAATGCCTGACGACTCAATCCTGTATAAAAACAGACAGAACGTCCGCCATTTCAATTAGTACTCTAAAACTAATCTTTAGAAATCTCTGTACATGGGACCGACTCCCAAAATGGCCGAATCTCCTTCGAGTGGTAGTAGTGACCCTTCAAGCGAGGACGTGCAACTGCCACTCCCAGCCTCCGAGAAGATAGAACCAGCACCAGCAAGACCGAACCCTGGAGACTTTCCCGACGGTGGCTTGGAAGCATGGTTCGTTGTCGCGGGCGGATTTTGTACAGTATTTGCAAGCTTTGGATGGATCAACTGTGAAAGCTTCAAGTCCATAGTTGACTCCGGACTAATGCTGATCGAGTGCGCTGGTGTAGGAATCTTCCAAGACTACTATCAATCAGACTTCCTCGCAAATTACTCGTCGAGCGATGTCGCCTGGATACCTTCGACGGAATCCTTCATGTTGTTCTTTTGGGTAAGTCTACCCGCTGCGAAACTATGACATCCATTGACTAACAGGGCATGCAGGGCCCTATAGTAGGCAAAGTGACCGACCACTTTGGTCCGCGAGTTCCCATTATCATCGGAACCTTCTTGCACATCTTTGGTTTGATGATGACTTCGATATCCAAGGAATACTTTCAAATTTTTCTCTCCCAGTCGGTTGTGAGTGCAATCGGTTGTAGCTTTCTCTTCTATCCTCGTAAGTGAAGTTGTCCGAGATTGCCCACTCAATACTGACTGACGCGTATAGCTATGACGGCCTGTTCGACGTGGTTTCTAAGACATCGAGCCCTCGCCATAGGCATCATGGCGTCCGGCTCGAGCGTAGGGGGTGTGGTACTCCCAATCATGGTCCACCGGCTCGTGGATGACATTGGCTTTGGATGGACGATGCGAGCTGTGGCGTTTGTGTTGCTGGGAGTGCTCATCATCGGTATTCTCACAGTCAGGTCGAGAATCCCGCCTCTGAAGCAGCCGCTCGTCTTGAAAGATTTCATCACGCCATACACAGAGCCATCATTTGTTCTGCTGACGATTGGCATCTGGATGATCTACATCGGCGGCTTCCTACCCTTCACGTTCATCGTCGTTCAGGCCCGAGCCCAAGGGATGTCGGCGAGCCTTGCGGGCTACTTGGTGTCCATACTGAACGCGGCGGGCACCTTCGGACGAATCGTTCCTGCACATTTCGGGGACGTCTTTGGTGTGTTCAATATCATGATACTCCTCACCGGATTCGGTGCAGTAACAGGCATCGCCTTCTGGCTCCCGAGCACCGTGGTCTCTGGAAACACGAACGCCCTGATCATCGTATTTGCGATCTTCTATGGATTTGCCTCGGGCTGCATCTTTTCGCTTGTTCCAGCCTTGATAGCAAAAATCTCTCCAGATCTTCGGAAGCTTGGCGTGCGCACCGGAAGCCTATATGCCGTTGCCTCCACTGGAGTTCTTATCGGGAGCCCAATTGCAGGCGTCGTTGCCTCTAGCAACAGGAATGGGTTTCTTAGATTGACATTGTTCTCGAGTCTTTTGCTGATGGTTGGAGCTCTGTTTATCGGGGCCGCCAGGCTGAAGTTGACTGGAAGAAAACTCATGGTGAAGGCGTGAGCGTCGATTATCTCTTGTTCATTCGGAGCGTAGGAAATCGGGAAGAAATGGATGTCGGTTCCACTGTTAGGACTCGGATTGCTATTTGTATTGTGTCTAGTGTTTGGGGGCTCTCTACTCATGCCAAATTTATCGTAGAAATCATGTCTAGATGAAATACGCAGAATGAGGCCCACATACTTAACGATAAAACCAGCAGCGGCGGTAATTACTGATGCAATAGTGGCTTACATCATGATATATGCGGGCCCTCCACGCCGGCCAGGCAAAGAGTGTGATCCGTAGCATGATGCTTAGATCGAATTGACCGTGGAAGTGCTGTCAGCTTTTTTGATGTGGCGAACGCTAACGGACCCCTGTCAACGAGCTCGAATCTTGATACCGCATTTGTTATATGCAAAAATCAACGGAATGACAAGGCCCTCTCGCTTAACTCGCGCCCCCTGTTTTACCAGACTTTTCGACAGACAGAGCAAATTCACAACGCTTCTACCACAACAACACGAGCAGAATGCGATCTAAAAAATCTAGGATATGTAAGTGGGCATATGGAAGGGGCCACTCTGCCGATTACATAGTAAAAAATAAGAGCGTTGCGAAGTTGAGAAAGTGGTGGGGCTTTCGAAAGCGCCAAGTCATTGCGTGGATTTTGATCGGGAAAGCGCAACTGCCTCACATGTCCCCAGCCCACGGTTCGTACCTGCCGGAACCAAAGCTAAGGACCAAGAACATCCATCCCATCCACGGATCGACCACTAACCTTCAGTCAACCTTCAGTCAGCTGACCGCGCCAGGATATTGCAGCCCATGGACCTGGGGTAGGTTAAATCAATGCCACCAATCTCCTGGAGTGTGCCACCCTTCCTACCCTCATCCAGCATCATCTTTCGAGCCCCATCCAAAAACACATCCCAAACACCGCGCGGTATCATGGTTGGCGTTGCCGGCAAATCAAAAGCGTGCCACGAGTGCAAGAGACGGCGCGTCAAGTGTGGATTCGAACGTCCGACGTGCACGCGATGCGCCAGGGCTCGTCTACAGTGCTCGGGCTACAGCCACCGGACTTTCTTCATCAACAAGACTCTCGCGGATCCGTCTGCATCGGCCCCCGACGTGCTCGCCAACAAGAAGCACGGCAGGCTGAATCGCCCCTTTAGTAGAGCAATTCAGGCCCAACTGGATGACCTCGTCAATTTGGCAAAAGAATCGACCACATCACCTTCACGATTTAGACTAGCAGCCTTCTGCCTGCTGCAGAAAACGTATTTGCCGAATCCCATAGTCGCGGATGCCAATCAAAGTCATGCAGCCCCGGAGATCTGGTTCAGAGCTGTGTGCGAGCTAGAAGATTCATGTCCCGTGCTCGACCATGCGCTCATCGCATTCTGCACCATCCAAGTGTACGTGAGCAAGACCGGCACGGTGTCATACGACGAAGCAAGTGAGAAGTACAACACCACACTTAGACATCTATCGACGGCTCTGCACAGTGAGGAAAACGCGAGACTGGAGTATGTCCTTGCCGCCATTCTGGTTCTATCGACCTGCGAGCTTTTCTTTTTTCCGACGGATAATGGACTCCGAGTCCATGTACAGGGCATTTCAGATGTGCTAGGTCTGATGAAAAGATCTACCGACGTCCCCAAAATCATATGGATCAGGCTCTGGTCTAGGTTACGCGTTATCAGTGTTAGTTAACCCTTATATTCCTCTCTTTCGCTACTCATATCCTTGGTCAGGTACTCCAACAACTCACAGGCGGGCAACGGGACTCAGTCAGTGCTACACAGTGGAAAGAGTTGTTACCCGACGTGATGAATCTCGATCCCTTAGACCAGCTGATCGACATTGCTTGCGAATTGACTCAAATCCTGGACGTGGCCACCAAGGTCTCCCCAGCCTGCCGATCCGGAGACGCTGACGAGGTAGAATCCGCCGCCATGCCATTTTGGAGTATCTTACGGGACATCCACGCCTGGCAGTCAAGCCTCTGCGCTGCAAGCCCAGAGCCGTTATATAGAGCTGTGTCGTCGAAACTCAACAATCCCTCTGACGATACTCACAACACGAAGCTCTTCCCTTTCGCGCTCGAATTCAGCTCTTCGCAGACGGCTACCCACTTTGTCGCATCTTGGGCCTTCCAGCTGCACATCCATACCATACTCCAATGCTTGCTCGAAGAGCATCGCAATGCCGAAGCTGTTCACTCGCAGTTAACCGACTTATTTCAAAGTTTCGACGGCTTTCAGCATGAATCGCACAAACTAGCTCGCCTTCTCTGTCAATCTGTCGAATATTGCTACAGGATCGAGATGGGCACCTTTGGGCTACAAACCATGGTCTATCCCCAATGGGTCATGAGACAATTTTTTGCGCGATATGGTTCTCGACGAGAGATACAGTGGTGCAATAATATCGGAAACATGAGTGGCGTTGGGACGAGATGTGGGATCAAACTCATGGTGTTCCAGGGTAGCATGAAGTACTTTGATAGTGCCGCGGAACATTCTGACTCCATCCAAACATAGTATATATGTACGTACATTGATGGTAGGAAAGGAATATGGTGTTATATATATGCCGCAATGGCGATCAACTAGTCTCACTCCTGGTCCATATTTCAGCCCCCCTTGCCCTAAGACCATAGTATGGTCAAACGCCGCCAGCCCTTCAACGTTTTAGGTGGAGATTCATGCTCCCTCTGGTATATGTCAATAAACGGCTGGATAGGAATCTCAGCCAGCGGGATTATTGCGGTTCGTTTGTAGATGTTGTACGCGAAGTTTAGCATGAAGAAGATCGGAATGTTGATATAACTGGACACAAAGTTCTGGTCGCTCCATCTGCACGCTGAAAATCAATCGTCAGCTTTCATCAGGTGGATGTGTATGTAAACGACTCCACTGCGGGAAAGGGAACGAAACACGAGGCGAACTTACTGGCCATGGACGAATGTTGAAAATCCGCCGGTAGGCAGCGGGACGACGAACTAGCAGATCGATAAGCACGAAATGTACGGCTGAAATGGTACTGCCCATGGCAGTTCGCTGCCTCAAATTCTTTGCTTCTTGCAGCCGTACTCGACAGCGCCATATACGCCGATCGCAGAAGACGCCGTAGAATAGGACGGACAGATACGGGATGCTGAGGCTATTGACTTTGGTGAAGACCGCTGGAGCGCGGCTTTACTGGGCCAGGCCATACAGTATGCGCGATCCCCAAAGCAGACTGGAGTTACCTGCCGACCACGCTGACGTCAGAACTATTGCGTTAATGATGAAGAGACGGAGTGAATGCCGACTCGATTAGCGGTAATGGCGAAGGGGGATTGCGGGGCTGTGCCAGTAGGTTTGAGGAGGTGTTTGTGGTGGAATGAGACGATAAGACCAATGAAGAACATTGTAGTCACTAAGATAGTGTTAATGTCGCAGTCCGAAAGCGTGAGCTTCATAGCAAGTATGTATCGTAGGATATGAGAATCTTCCAAAACACTATCTTCGCTGCACGCGGAATAGAAGTGCCTGGAGATCGTGTCTCAGTAGCTGTGAGAGTGATGTTCTCGACGCCTGAGAACGCATATAGGGCGTTATTTAGCACTTTCCAGGACCCGAGAAAGCGCCGAAGAGAACCCTTGATGCCCACGTATTGCACGGAAGGCCCAGGATTTCTCCAGTACTGGAAGCCGGCAGCCTGGTGGTAGAGGCCACCTCCACAAGCTATGAAGAGTGCCTGTTTAGAATAAGCGAAATTGTATAAGGGTAATTACAAGAAGCGGTACCATGATGTTGACCCACGGTAAGGGCAATATCAACATCGAGGAGCCGAATTCCAACTCGCCATAGACTCTGATATACATCAAATCTACTACCCTTAATCTCTCTATGCTGCCTATAGCAGCAGTAAACGACGACGGTTACGAAGGTATTAATTAGCAGCGTCTACGTGGCTATTATAAGCCTTAAGATCCCCCTTAACGCTCTAGCGCAAGCTAGGTGTAGGATTATAGATACAGAATTAAGAAGTTAGAGGAGAAGGTGTACTAGCTCTGTCGCTATTGCTATACTTAGCGATTGCCTAGAGGCTTATTTGTAGCTAATTTAGCTACAACTTCTGCTGCTTGCTATCTAAAAGAGAACAAAAAGGGACACAGGATTAACAAAAGCAGCCCTATTGTCTTTACAAAGCCTAAAGCAAGAGGCGCCTCTATTATCTCTAAGTTTATTGCTAAGGATATTGTAAGCTTAGGGGGACGGTTCTAATGGATTGTAGATAAGTGTGTTGTGTGTGTGTGTGTGATGTGTAGCCGAGATAGCTATGCAGGAGATGAGTAAGCACAACTGCTTATAGGTATTAACTATATATAACAGCAGGCTAATAAGGCTGCTAACGCGTTTTTAAGGGACTAATTTTAACAGTTTGTTATTAACTTTATTATCCTTAATAATTAGCTGCTTAGCGTAGTAGAGCACTCAGCGTTTTAAGCAATGTTTAACGCAGCTAATTCTCTTGCTAATTAGTATCTCTAGAGGTCCTATAGCACCCTCCGCGCGCATGTTTTAGCAGAGTATAACGCCTTTATGTGTGAAGGAGCAATTGCAGGGGAAGTGAGTGAGCAGTGTGGGTTGTATTGAGGGGAAACGAGGCCTATATATACCCGGTACATACAGGGATTACGGGGGGCCTAATGCAGGGTATCTCGGACCTTCACACACCCCCTCAGCTCTCTGTGGAGTATACGTACAGTGAGCTGGAAGCTTGAAGCTTGAGACTATACTTAAGTGGGAAAATTGTAGAGGATACATGAGGTGGGGTAAGCGCCATACAAACAGGAGTGAATACCAAGGCCACCGCCAAGATCATACAAGGCCGCAAATAAGGCCGAGAAAGGGGACTATGCCCAAACAGGAAGGTGCAGGTGTCTATGAATTAGACAATCAGGGAACAGGTGCCGTGCCTCGTACAACAACGTCTCCTAGTAGCACAAAGTCTCCGTAACCTGCTATCTATTGGTGGTTGTTCCGTGGTCCTTATCGTCCACCAACCTGCCATTGGTGGTTGTTCTGTGGCCCTTTCGTCCACCAACCTGCCATTGGTGGTTACGTCTTGAGACCTGTTCCGCCACATACGCCAAGTACTTCCATTGGGGTTCAAACGTGAGCTGAAAACTCTGCGCTCCTTCGTGGTTTCTTCGAGAGCTGGCTCACACTCGTATGTGAGGCTTTCGTAGTTTCTCTCGAGAGCTGGCTCACACTCGTATGTGAGGCTTTCGCGGTTGGTGGTGCTCTCAGTCGTGCGTAGAGGCCCTCTGCTCGTGGGGGTCCCCTCGAGGCATAATTCATCTTGAGGACAGGAGCTGGCTCTTAATCGCTTGAGGCTTTCCGTGTTGGTGGTGCTCTCAGTCGTGCGTAGAGGCCCTCTGCTCGTGGGGGTCCCCTCGAGGCATAATTCATCTCGAGGACAGGAGCTGGCTCTCAATCGCTTGAGGCTTTCCGTGTGCTCGTACAGAGATCCTTCGTGGAGATGTACATGGAGCTTGAAGTGGTGTCGACGCTAAGAAAGAGCGTACAAAACAGCGGTGACGACTGCTCGCCCTACAAAAGCTTGGGTGGTTGTAGTAATCGACACTCATCGAAGAGGTCATTGAAAAGCGATTTCCGGGCTCATAACTGTGAAGGAGCAATTGCAGGGGAAGTGAGTGAGCAGTGTGGGTTGTATTGAGGGGAAACGAGGCCTATATATACCCGGTACATACAGGGATTACGGGGGGCCTAATGCAGGGTATCTCAGACCTTCACATTAATTGTCTCGCGAAGCTAAGCAATCTTACCTACTATTAAGACATGTTTATGCGCTGTTGCTAGCGCGCCTTTCTTAAGCTTCTAAAGCGACTTGATAATAGCAGTTAGTAATGAATTAACGTGCGACCTGATCTTACTACGAATTAGAGTAGATTAAGCCTTAAATTCGCGCGCATTGCTTAGTGTTTGCGACTTCTATAGGGTAGGTTGCTTAGGTAGTTGCTTAGGTGTATGGAGACGCATATTAAGCCTTAATATTACAACATCTAGATCGTGCGGAACAAGCCTAGCGCCTCTAAAGGCTCCTCTAATAGTTGCTTCTATAAACGTCTTTATATAGGCTGTTTTAAACGCTAGGAGGAAGTCTGTTTTAGCAATATAGGTAACAGAGCGACGCGCTAAGGCCATAATCTAAGTACTATATACACGCTTTAACAGCAAGAAGCAGCTAACATTAAGAGGCTATAGTAGATATAACAAGTATGTAGGCATACATAAGGTAATAATCTTATAATCTTAACAGATCTCCTTAAATTTAGCAGAGTAGTAGGTGTTATAGCTATTAAGAATAAGCAGCCTGTACCCTCCTATAGTACGTGACTTTGTTAACGCGTTAAAGTGCTCTAGCTACATAATTCTAATGTTGTTATTTGTCTAGCTATTATTACTAACAGTAATAACCTAGTTACAAGGTATAGACTTGTCCTAGTACTACGTAGAGATATAAACCTTGCCTACGTAGACAATAAAGGGTAGGATTGCCCACCCACTAGCGCATATGCTCCTAATGACTGTAACCTATTCACGATTGCCTAGCTAAACTATCTTAGGTTTCTTACGTCTCTCTAAAGCCGTAATTATAAGCTTAGACTCTATAACCCCTATTATAAAGCTAGATTTGTTAAAATTATGCGTATCCTTGTCTAGGATCCTGTACTTTGCTTTTATGTTAGCTACTAGCCTAAACCACGCGCTAATAACCTTAGGATCCTCTTTGTAACAGCGCGGGCTCCCACTGCGCCATACAGCCAAAAAGTACATTGAATGCTGACGGTAACGCCAGTTCCAGGCCCGCAACCCATTATATAGGAATGAGCTTGTATCGCGCGCTGCCTACGTTTGGCTCACATCCGGCTCAGCCCGTGCGAGGTGCGAGGTGCGGGGTGCAGGGCACAGCGCACACGACCTGCCACAGTTTTTGCCCGTAGCGCCAACGTCCCCGTTACACTCTTGTTTCTTCTTTTAATTATTATATAATTAAGTCTAGCGTGTTTAGAGCTCCTCCATACGTTTAATAAAGCAGTCTAGCTAGTTAATGCTAACTAGCTTTAGCCCTTAGTGGGCGCGCAGGTTGTTAGCCATATCTTGTAGTAGAGCCTTTGAGGGTGGAAAGCCTCTGGAATCTAGGTCAAGTATGCGCTCTACTATTGACTCCTCCTCTAGTAGCGTTAGGTTCTGGCAGTTGGGTAGGCAATCGCGTCGTGATGCTCGTCCGCGGCTTCGATGCCCTAGGGTTGATCGAGGCACTATATAGGCGCGCCTAGCGGCTCGTTGGGAGAATGACGCGTCGCATTTCGTAGCTTTGATAGCAATAGTAATCCTAGCTTCGTTTGAGGTTGATACGGTAGGTGGTGGTTATTGCATTGTGTTTGTACTGTCGCGCACGGTAGGTTTTGGTGGGTGTGGCTCGCTCGGTGGTGGAACACGTTAACTAATACGCTATTTTATCCTAATATTTCTACCCAGCTCTTTAAATAGAGCCTTAGCGTCCTCTTCACTAAATTTAGGGGGTCGCCTAAGCCTCACGCCTAGCTCTAGTGGGCGGCGTACACTGCTATGTTCGTAGAGATTTATCACTATCTGTTACGAGCACAGGGTTGGGGTAACCTATATATTAAGCTTGTGACTGAACAGTAGGTTGAACGCGAAAGTCCACAGAGTGGGTTTCCTTATTCCTATATACTACTAGCGATCACCCTGATCACCACTATCTTCGTGAGCGTTCACCTTGATAGTCGCTATCAGCGTGAGCGATAGTCCTTGGCAGTACTATCACGTCACGTGACCGAACTCTCTTCATGCCGCGCCGCACCTTATCTTATCCTGATTGGCCTTTGGTACGAAAGATTCATCGCATGGTCTCCTGGGCGCCTGGCGTCGCAGGATCGTAACAGTAATTTAGTGAGGGAGAAAATAACTGAGGTCGCTCTCAGTTATCACCAATTTTCGCACTCAACAGATGGATTGTGTTGCCAAACTTTTGACTTCGTACTATAGCTCTAGTTAAACACTTCGCAGGTAGAAGAGAGTCTAGGCTAGACTAGTTCACTGTTTGCTAGCCTCCAATAATGCCTTTTCCTCGGCCCTCTGCCTGTCCCTTAATGCCTCTGTCTCCCTGCGTCTCTTCTCACGCTCGAACTTTGCCCTTTTCTGTTCCTTACAATAATGTGTATGTACCCGCTGCAAGTGCTCCACTGGCTCCTTCCACTTCCGGTCGTCCACTACCAGCTTCAAATCAAATTCTTCCTCTTCTCCCTCTCCCAGCGCCCGTACTCTACCCCTAAATTCAACCTCGAACAGAACCCCAATGCCCTCATTCAAAATTTCAAACTCCCACTTCCTCACCCGCATCTTTCCGCCCGCGCCATCGAGTACCTTCTTCATATTCCGAAACATGTGCTTCGTCTGCCCATAGCACGTTGGCACCCCATCGGCGGCATCCAGCACTTCATGCATCAGGTGAGTACTGCGACCCTGAAGGCGAAGCGTACCGAGTTCGATGATGCGATCCGGCACTTTATCGCTGGCCCGCTGAATTGTGTTCGCAATAATCCCAAGCACCTCTCGCCCATCTGTGCCTTCGCTACGAGACGGAGTCTCCCACCATGCGAGATTCCCAATATGGAGTGACCATCTGCGAATTCTGACGGACGCGATTGGGGGCTCACCTATCCTAGGGGGATTATTGGTTGCGATTGAAATGGGAAATGAACTCCTCCTCATCCCCGGAATTCTAATCGCCAGACCAGAAAAATCGTTCCTCGGCTTCCCGCCATGGAGTAGATGGTCCATACCTGGACCCCAATATATCCATTCCGCTTCTCTTTTGTATTCTTCGAGTGCTTCGGTCATGAACGTCTTGCTTGTCACCAGCCATCGCGGCTGGACTCTGTAACGCCAGTAATACGGTTCTGCGCAGCAGCGGTTTCCGTAGTAGAGGCTGAATGGGAGGCTGAAGAAGGAACCAGGGAGGTAGGGGGTGGAGGTGAAGAGGTGGGTGTAGATAAGGTTGCGGAGTTCGCGGGGGAGGGAGAAGAAGGGGAACGGGGTTATGGTACCGGGTTGGGACATCGGCATGTTGGATCGGGATTGGGGAAGGCGCCCATATGAATGCTAACAGTTGTTGACGGTTGTGAACGAAGGGTTATCTCAACGGCGATAAGAGTGGCTTTAGCTAATCAGCCGGACAGCAGATGCTTTGAATATTGACGGGGTTGACGAACACTGCGACAACTTAAAGGCGGGCTAGAGGAGTCAGGGAATTTGGTTTGAAGATGTGGAAAACGACGTTGAAGCGCATAAATCGCTTGTCGGTGCCTGGCTGCGCCACACTCGCTACCCCACTTACCCCTTCTCGGACTAGTGTCGACAGCCCGAACTTTGCTGCCGAAAACATCTCCTCAGGCATACCCTCAACCTCCTCACCTACAAATCCTTTAGCAGCGTTTTTCAATACACACCTCTTCAGAATTTGTAAATCATGTCAAATCGCAGGACCTAACTTACTTCCAATGGATTCTCTCACAGCGAGAGCATCCGTACTCGAATCCTGACCACCCGTCGGAGCATGAGTATTTCATACCTGCGGGTAAAGTGTTCTCGGGACGTTGATGCCGAATTTCCCCGATCTAGAGCAAGTACCAAGACAACCAGACACGGTCTCCAGTGGTCTTGGCCCGTACCTCGGTTACTCCAATTTTTTTCCTGCCCGATGGGGTTGGATAACGCCTAGGCGCGCTATAACCTCTCCATGGATTCGACCCATGGCTTAGAAAGACGATACTAAGTCCCAAAGAGCGAAGACGAGTCGCCACAGTAAGTCTTGGCCAGGGAGACTGCTAAATCGGCCCGTGGATATTGCGCTGATCACTTCTTGCGGTGTATGTATGGCAGAAATTCTCCATCTTCTGAGATGTCCATGAAAACGGCACACTAACAACAGGTGTGTACTTTCAATTTCTACGGCAGCTCTCTGTTGGCATTATGCAGGATACCTGGATCTTGGGAGCGCACAACTTTATAGCAAACACCATTCGCCGATTATATCACATTGAGTCTCTTCGTTCCCCTCAATTTCCACTTCTCTCGCCATCAAGATAGTTTCCAACACCACCTCCGAGAAATCCAGCACGTAAATGGTGCCTGATGTCAATGCAGCTTAGCTGCTCGCGCTGGCCCACTAACCAATGCAATTAGTACCAATCTCTCTACTTTCCGCAACCGTGTTGGGAAAATGATCGTATATGGTGGCTGGGTAGACCCCAATATCGCTCCAATATACTCGATGCGACATTTTGGAGCTATCACGCAAAGTACCATTGGTCATGGGACTACGATAGCGGAGAATGATTTCATAAAAGTTGCTATGGCGCCTGGGAGGCGGACACTGTGGGACGATCATTGCAACGTATCCATACATTCCTGCGCAGTATGGCGTTTCTTCTGCGTTGGTAGAATGGGTAGAGAAGGGACAGGAGGCCGCTGCAGGCATTAAGCGTTGGAGTCCGGTCAATGGGGACAACATGTTGCGAGATTGAAAGAAGGGGGAGATGTGGATGGCTGGGAAAGTTATACTTGTGGGTAGATGACAAGTGGAGTATCATGAGTTTGTAACCTATAAAGCTATAATAATAATTCTTATACCGACATAGCAAAGTAAATAAGAACCTCACGAGTTCAAGATCTGATTAATAGAGAAGAAGAGATCCAAGAACAGGGGCATTGTTAAGAACAAGATGACAGACAAGGACACGATCGGGAGCGTGGACTTAGATCAGGAAAAACCTAGAGGAAGAGAAGAAGCCGCACGAGAGCTGATACGACGCCGCGGTTGCTGAGGGTACCGATCGCCAATGCCCCCACCCCCCCCCCCCCGTAATGGTGGCGTAGAAGAATACTAATGTCCAAGCCGATCCGCTGGGACGCCGAGATCGACGATGCTGTCATGGGCGCGGAATTCTGCGACGAAATTCCCTTTTATCCAAGTTCGGGGTAGCATAGAATGCAAGACTTCACTCATCCACTATCACGATATCAATGTGCTGCTAAGCGCACCGGAAACCCATCCACCGGATGCGCTGAACCAAGTTGGGTCTGATATGCACGCTCTCCATCCACGGTCTTCACTCCCTTGGGTTTGTGAACTTGATCCCACTCCGAAAACGCTTCCGCGAGATCGAAGGCACGGGCCGTCATCGCGAGTACGATTTTCAATTCGGTCATCGCGAGCTCCGTTCCAATGCATGCGCGCGGGCCGATCTCGAATGGGCGCCACGCATTCTTCAGCGGTCGCAACTCCTCCGGGCGGTCTTGGTCGGGAAGAAAACGTTCTGGAAGGAATTCATCCACTCGCGGCCACCAGAGTGGGTTGTGGTGCAGACCGTGGTGGACTGCCCAGACGAGGCAGCCCTCGGTTGGAAACAGCTGGCCTTTCGAATCCGTAAGCGTGAAGCTTCCTAGCCCACCACGTGGCGACGATACGACAGGGAAGAGGCGAAGCGTTTCCTTGATCACTGCCAGAGTATACGGTAGACGGTTCAGGAGTGCTGGGTTCTCGGAGAGAACCGCAGCCGCCTTGTTGTGATCCAGTCCAAGCACTGCATCATGCTCCGCTCGAATCTTTGCCATGGCTTCGGGATTACGTGAGAGCAGAAGCCAAGAATAACAGATGGTTGTTGACGTCGCGTCATGGCCGGCAAAGATGAAAACCTTCATCTGGCTCAGCGCGTACTTCCGGAAGACTGCATCTAGCTCGCCTCTGTCATTTCCAGCAACGGCATCCTCCGATCTGTACGCATTCAAGGCGAGGTCGATGATAGTCTTACTCGTCGTACGCTTCTGCGATGTGGTATACCGCTTGTCGAGATCGCGGTTGATGTATTTGTCCATGATCCTTCGGTTGTTCCAAATGTGGAAGTAGCGCATTGGGTTGATAAGCATTCCAATGCCCATTTCAAGTCCAAATGCTGCCCAGCGCCTTTGATTGAGCAAAGCCGAGATCCATGGGTTCGGTTGCCCTTGAATATTGAGTTTAGTGTCTCTGGAGCAAACACGGTTAGCACACGTTACAAGAGAGGTGATGCCACGCAACATACAGAGCAACCCGTCCGATCACATCAATTGCCAGACTGAGCGCGTGGTCCTCGAACGAAAACATCTTACCTTCCCGAACTCTTCTTGACAAGTCGTCGCGAAATATACACACCTCGTCCACAATCGTAGGGACGAGGGTCTGCATGTGCCCCGCTGAGAAGCCGGGATTGAAAAGCTTCCTCCAAAATTTCCATGTCTCTCCTTCCAAACAATTGAGGTCATACCCTCCTGTTATGGGGTACATGAATCTCTTCACACCAGGGTGCTTCGGGAGCAGATGATCCGGCGCGCAAAATTGGGCGATGACGTCTGGATCGGTGGCCACCAGGATAGGATCTGAGGCCGGCCATAGATCCAGATAGAAAGTCGGTTCAAGTTCGGGATAACGCTGCCGTATCTGGTCGGCGAGATAATGCCCGTGGGCGTCTGATGGAAGACTCCTTTGGATGCTCGCTACGAGACCGAGATGTCCAAAAAGGATGTTGTGAGGCGGCATGGGCTACTCATCATTTAGTATCATTATTCCAGTTTGACAGGGTGGAGTCACTCACTAAACCTCGCTTTTGCAACATTCTCATGTAGCGCCTCACGCGCCATGCCTTCCCAATGAAGGCCACAACCAATACAGAGACGATGCCAATCAGCATGGTCCATGCCAACGAGCTCACTGTCCAAGTCATATGTGGAGACATTTCGCTCTCTCGTATGCTTCTTGATTTGAAGCGATATTGACGGTACTCGCGACTCTTAATTCGGCGTGAGCGGAATGGATGTGACGAGTTGGTTTCGAGATGACAGGGCGTAATTTGCTCGCTAAACCCGATTTGTGGAGTCGGCTCATTGTTACTCTACGCGAGGGTGGCGCAGCAACATAAATAAATTAATTTTTCCCGAGGCACAGCATCACCCCGCAACAAAGATGCTCCGAGCGCTACGCAGGGCTTTGGGGGCCAACAATAGCTAGGCTTCATGAAGAAGTTGAAGTGACCACATCTGTGGGCATTCTGCACCCAGACCGACTCAACAAATCCCAGGAACGGCTTCCATAGTATCTCCCTTCGGCTACGGTGTGCTATCATATGGACTCCAACTACATGACTTAGCTTGGAAATATCGCTTCGCAGTTGTGATATTTCAATAAGCTCACCAACAGCCCGTGTCAGAATGTTGTGAGCTCCACGTTCGGTATGTCCTAGAAGTCCAGAGTTTCTTCCTACCGGGCAACACAGGACTCTCACTCAACCAATGGCCAAGCACGAACGTCACGCCTGAGCAACGGTTCGCTGTCTCATGCAACTCCTTCGTTATCCAGTTCTGGCTGGAAGAATCCCGAGACCTCCAGCGAACTGATGTGCGGAAAAGATCATGGGATGGATGTAAGACTGAAGGTACACCGCCACTCAGAGGCATCTCAAGGGCATAATGGCCAGAATGACGTCATCAATATTAGCAAGTTCCACAACCCCGTGACTCCCACGTTTAGGCACCAGCTCCTCGAAGTCGATCGGAACCTTCGCTACCACTTTTCGCGACTCGAACGTGTTCCTGAGCTTTCGAAGGGTCTTCCTGGATTCTTACTCTCCGGGAAGTATCCAGCACAAGATCGCTTCCATGAGGCCGCCCGAAAATAGCAGTGGTTGTCCTCGGACCGCTTAGGACCTCCCTGGGGAGAATTTTAGCTGATCGTTCGATTCTGGAATTCTTGAGAGGGTGTTTGAAGATCCTGTAGCCACCTGGAGCGACATTGGGAATGCCACCTATAACCACCTGATAGCTCATTTTCTCAATTCCCGGCGACTCAGACACGAAGAAACACCCTCTCTCCAAGGGGTAAGCAAAACCTCCAGTTGCGGATAAAGGATTTACCGCGCGCAACGTGTGCGCCCCGTGCGCGATCCTGTCTCTCCAGTGTACGCATGCAAGTGCCGAAGCGCTGAGTTTTTGTGCAGCCAACCTCACCATCCGCGGTTCAAGGCACGATAAGGCTCCGGTATAGGACTGCCTTCTTACATGTTGCGGCTTCTCCAAATGGGACCGACGCAAGAATGCAGCGGAGAAGCGACTATATCTCAGCTCCACCTTGAGACTGCGACGCAGCTGCTTACCTGTAGGAAGACAAGACACCTTAGAGGGCCCGCCATCTTTCGTCACTCAAATCCAAGCATATCTCACGCCTATAACCATGGCTCAGAGCGGAGATTTTGGAAGACCTATAGGAAGGTCGCAGAAGTACGTTGACCGCTAATGGAACCAATTCTAAGTCCACGTCGCTGACAGTTGCGCAGACTCAATACTGGTGGTCTTCACGCTAGCAGTTTTCTCGTCATTTTTCCCTTTCGCAGTACGATTCCAATTTCAACAGAAGCTCTTCTTGGAGGATACCTTGCCGCCTTCGTTATCCTGCTTCTCAGTCCCTCTTTAGGTCTATGGTTCTACTTTGTGGAACATATGTATATCGCCTAGAGTCCTCTCCTGGGTCGTTTTACTCCCGACATGTAACTCGCTACAACTGTGCCTAGAATGATATACTTCCACAAATTTACCGACCTTGTGTTACACTGCGGATCGTTTTCCACTCATTGAGTAGAAAAACCCCACTCAGGGCACTCATTGAGTGGAAAACCCCTACTAATTGAGTAGAAAACCCTACTTAGGCTTATATTCTAAAGTAAAATTGTCTAAATTTTTACTAAATTAGTGAATCTACTTAGAGATTTTTGAATCTGCTGCTGTGGTGGCCCCCCCCCCCCACTCCTTCACCGGGCAGGCTTGGCTCACCCACACAGACTATATGACCCTCCCTGCCTCCCTCCTTCCATCTCTCCTCTACTCCTCCTCCATCTCCATCTCCATCTCTCCTCTACTCCTCCTCCATCTCCATCTCCATCGCCATCTCTATCCCCATCGCTATCTCCATCTCCATCGTCGCTATCCTTATCAGTCAAGTATTTATATTAGATTCACGTTAGATTGTAGACTAATCATGATGTACAGAGATCAATTCACCATTGCAACAAGCTAGCAGGGCAGGTAGGGCAGGAAGACAGGTCGTGAGAGCAGATTTGGTGTTGAGGAGCCGTGGGGGAAGGAGCCGAGGGGAGCCGAGCCCCTGCGTGGTACACTATGAACTAGATCGAGCTATAGATAGAGCTAGTACACCATATTAGCGCAACGAATTATTAAGCTATTTGTGGGTTGGGCTCTACAGTGCACTGCTTTGTAAAGCAGGTGAAGTAGGTTTGTACATAGGTACGGTAAGGAGATGAAACAGAAACGGAAAAAGAGACAGAAAACGCGATTGTATTGCTTGTGTTGTTGTTCTAGCTAGGGGCAGGGAGAGCTGAGCTCGACGATCCCGCGCGAGCTCGGGCCTCCCCGCTAGCATTACGTGATCAGGTCACGTGACTAGAAAAGGGGCAACGACCTGAGAGGCGCTGCACCGTACTGCGTACGGACACTATTTTTTAATTAATTTTAATTAAATTACTTATTTATAAATATTTATAAATATAAAAATAAGTAGAAAAATGTGTACAAAAATGTGTAGAAAAATGTGTAGAAAAATGTGTAGAAAACTAAGTGCAAAATGAGTGGAAAATTTCTACTCATTGAGTAGTCGTTTACGCGCCAAAAAACCCACTCAATGAGTGGAAATCGATCCGCAGTGTAGTGTTGACCTAGGCCTCCGTTTCCACTGTGAAATTCAGCTTTCCGTTGTTCCTTTATACTTTAACCACTCGTGCAAGCTGCTACAATTGGATATGTGTTCTTTAATATTATCAGAACTTCGTGATTTGTTGGCTCATCTCTGCACGGCGAAACGCCCTAACGCGAATGACCGATAAATTCTTGCGGAGAAGGAAATGACGAGCTTTCAAGCGATGTCTACGATATTCAGGCCTCTGTTCAAGAATCCATGGTGGCTGCTAAGACACACGATTCCAAGCTTTGTGACTAGGAATGTTGGTCCATTGTTTGGCCTTACGCAGAAATGGATGTCGCTAAACCTTGGGGTCAAGTTCCCTGTGGACAATCAGCGAAGCATAGATGAGCTGAGTATTGTGTATCGTCCACTCAAAGAAACTCTCGCGGACTATTGTGCATTGAGGACGAAGAAAGTGTAGCAAAAAGACTCGATATTAATCTACGAGCATGGCTTTATGCTTTCGAAAAGTTATATACTTTCTTTCTTCACTCTGGCCTCCAGTGAAGATCTTGCTACACTTCAACTGCTGAATTGACTAGATAAGGGACACGGCCGACATATGCTACACGCTATCTCCGGTCTTGTGAACCGAAAGATTGCCGCATGGCTGGCCGTTGTCCATGCGGGGCACATGGCGCACCTGGCCTGCGACTGGATGAGTTTTTCCCACCCCGCAAATGATTCATTAGCGTCCGTACCAGCGGTCCAATGACACCGCACTAATGACTCAGTTGTACCTTGCGCGCTTCAATTCATAAGTCACGAGTAAGTAATGCTGAGCCGGCGCGACTACTTGAAGGATGAGGGCCCCCAGTAAGAGATAACCCCTTGTGTCCCCTCAAATTTCGTATCATCATGTCTTCGAATAAACGTCCAATTCGCGTCGCTGGAGCTTCGGGAGGCTATACGGATCGCCAGCGAGCGATTCACGATTTGGCCAAGGAATGCGACGTCGACGTTATCACGGGTGGTAAGTTGAAATGATTCCCAGTGAAAGTCGAGAGACGAGAAACAATGCATGGGCATCGCACTGACATGCTCATTCCCTAGATTGGATGGCCGAAGGCACCATGGTGATGCACGGCGTGAACAAGACAAAAAAGCTGCAAGACCCCGATGCAGCAAACGGACCGTGCTACGACCCATACTTCCTCGGCACCTTAGACCCCGCACTTCCTGTCCTGGCCGAGAAGGGCGTCAAGCTTGCCGTCAACGCAGGTGCGAGTGACCCAGGTCTCCTTGCCAAAGAAGTGGCCGACAGGTGTCGAGAAAGAGGGCTCAACTTGAAGGTGGCATACATCGAGGGAGACGAGTGCATCGATCAGATCAAGGAGCTTCAGAAGAAAGGAGATCCTCTGAGGAACATGGATACGGGCAAAGCTCTGAAGGACTGGGGCTTCGAACCAATCTATGCGCAGGCCTATCTTGGATCATTCGGTATCGCCGAGGCGTTCAGAAAAGGAGCAGATATCGTCATTGCTGGTCGTGTGGCGGACGCTGCTCCGACAGTTGGTGCTGCGATTTGGTGGCATGGCTGGGATCGGAGCAATTTGGACGAGCTCGCTGGTGCCCTGATGGCGGGCCACATCATTGAATGCTCTGCCTACGCTACCGGTGGCTATTACGCCGGCTTCAAAGGTCTTATGGATAAATGCGAGAACCTTGGATTTCCAATCGCCGCCATCGAGGCCACCGGAGATACCGTATTCACGAAAGGAGCGGGACCGGGTGGTGAGATGTCCGTTGGCACCGCTACTTCGCAGCTGCTTTATGAGATCCAGGGGCCCTCCTACTTCAACTCGGATGTTGTGGCCAATATCGAAGGAATTACTCTCACCCAGGTCGGCAAGGATGAAGTGCGGATGACGGGAGTGAAAGGTCTGCCACCGCCACCCACGACGAAAGTTGGAATAACGAGCGAGACTGGCAAGCTCTGGCAAGCAGAATTCCACTTCTTCTTCGTAGGACTCGACATTGAGGAAAAGGTAAGTGTTCTTAACCCCTTCCAACCACCGAGGCAGCATCCTGTATCCTGTGTGTGACTGACGCAAGCACACCTGTAGTCGAAGTGGACGGAGAAGCAAATCCGCTACGCAATGCGCGACCACATCCACAAATTCACTGCCCTCAAATTCCACTGCGTCGGCTCCGCCGCCTCAGACGCCGACAGCCAAGACGCCGCGACCGTCGACTTCCGCGTCTTCGCACAGACCAAAGATCCCTCCATCGTCGGCGCCGGCGGCAGTCCCGCAGGCATCGGCCTCGGCACCATGACAACAGGGACATTTGTGCGCTGGTGTCTCGAGAACTTCCTGCAGTCCTGTCCGGGAGCGACCGTTGAGGTTGATACACGGCAGTCAATTGCGCGGCCGATTCTGGAATACTGGCCGACTATTATGCCGCAGAATCTGGTTCAGGAGCGGATGGTGCTTGAGTGGAATGGGGAGGCGTTTAATATTCCTGGTCCGACGGAGACTAGGGAGCATGGGCCCCAGAGATCGTACGAGCCACAGAATCCGGTGCAATTGAAATCGTTCGGTCCGACGACTCGGAAGCCACTCGGCTTCGTTGCGCTCGGTCGGTCTGGAGATAAAGCATCGGATGCCGATGTGGGATTTTTCGTGAGGAAGGAAGACGAGTGGGACTGGTTGCGGTCGCTGCTTTCTACTGAGACCTTCATCAAGTTGCTCGGAAAGGAGTATCTAGGCAATCGGATTGATCGATGCGAACTTCCTGGTGTGAAAGCCGTGCACTTTTTGCTCAAGGACCATTTGGATCGCGGGAGTGTGAGTAGCTCGAGTATGGATCCGTTTGGGAAGAATTTGTGTGAGTTTATTAGGCAAAGGCATGTGGATGTCCCAAATAAGTTCTTGGATAGGCCGAGGTTGTAGATAGAGGTGAGGAGAAGTAGCGTTAGCTATTCAATGAATCCTTGCACTCTTCAGTAATTGCAAGTGTCAACATATACCAAGAACCTGCCAAATGTCCACGTCAGGCGGACATCGCGGATAGAGAGCCACTCTAGCGAACCATGATATGTGGAAACGTTGACGGGCAGACTAGACAAGAGGGTGTACTCTTTGGAAGGATTTGATGGGAGCTTTTGATACTTGTGAGCAGGCTGTATGTTACCTTACCATGGGAAGTGCTAAGCCTTACTATGACCTAACTAAAAGTCGCTAGCGCGGAAAATTTTGCTAGCGTCCCATGTCGAATCTTAATCTCCTATAGTAGAGCAACAATTAACCTAACACTTTACTGTTCTAAACATGTTTATTACATAATATAGCCTTATTAGCGGAGCTTGCTCCGCTACTTTATGTAGAGGGCTCTTTTTTTCGGTTAGGCCTTGGCAGCTAAGAATTACTGCTTTTAGCCTTTTAGGGCTCACGTAAGCACAAAAACGGCAGGTCTTTAGCTACTTATATCTCTATAACTATATATTAGAATCTACTAAACTTTTTAGTATAGAGCTATACTTAAGTAAATATAAAGAGATTAAAATATCTAAGCATTTGCTAACATAAGTAGCTAGCTATTAAAAGAAACCTACTTTTTAGCTTTTACTTTTCTAGTATTTCTATAAGTACTAGTCTTATTATATACTAACTTTAGAATAATATTATTTATATAAAGACTAATCTATAGAAGTAATTTTAGAGATTTCTAATTAGTTATCCTAGAGTTAAGGCTATATAAAGAATCACTGCTTCTAGCAACTCACGTTAATATAAACCTAGCAGATACTTAGATAATTATCTTTTAAAAACTTTGCCTATAGCTCTAACTATAACTTGCTACGTCTACTTTTATAAACTGCTACATATACCTATTTTACTACTACTATAATAAATAAGATTATAGTATATCTTTCACGTATATAACCTATGCTATATATGCTTATAGCCTATAGGACAATAATAACTAAGAGATTAGTTATAACGTAATCTCTATTATATTAGAGTAAAGGTATATCGCTAGCCCTATAGGTTTTCTCTTAGCATAGGGTTTTATTAGAGAGAAACCTATATTAGCAGGAAACCTATATTAGCAGGAAACCTATATTAGCAAGAAACCTATTATATTAGAGTAAAGATATATCGCTAGCCCTATAGGTTTTCTCTTAGCATAGGGTTTTATTAGAGAGAAACCTATATTAGCAGAAAACCTATATTAGCGAGAAACCTATATTAGCAGGAAACCTATATTAGTAGAAAACTTATATTAGCAGAAACCTATATTAGCAGGAAACCTATATTAGTAGAAAACCTATATTAGTAGGAAACTTATATTAGCAGGAAACTTATATTAGTAGAAATCTATATTAGTAAAAACCTATATTAGTAGAAAACCTATATTAGCAGAAACCTATATTAGCAGAAACCTATATTAGTAAGAAACCTATATTAGCAAGAAACTTATATTAGCTAGAAACTTATATTAGCGAGAAACCTATATTAGTAAGAAACCTATATTAGTAGGAAACTTATATTAGTAGAAAACCTATATTAGCAGGAAACCTATATTAGTAAGAAACCTATATTAGCAGAAAACCTATATTAGTAGAAAACTTATATTAGCAGGAAACCTATATTAGCAGGAAACCTATATTAGCAGGAAACCTATATTAGCAAAAAACCTATATTAGCAAACACTCTATTATATTAGAGTAAAGGTATATCGCTAGCCCTATAGGTTTTCTCTTAGCATAGGGTTTTATTAGAGAGAAACCTATATTAGCAGGAAACCTATATTAGCGAGAAACCTATATTAGCGAGAAACCTATATTAGCAGGAAACCTATATTAGCGGAAACCTATATTAGTAGGGTTAGGGTTAGGGTTAGGGTTAGGGTTAGGGTTAGGGTTAGGGTTAGGGTTAGGGTTAGGGTTAGGGTTAGGGTTAGGGTTAGGGTTAGGGTTAGGGTTAGGGTTAGGGTTAGGGTTAGGGTTAGG
>MCFA01000263.1:0-52882 GCA_002105025.1 Clohesyomyces aquaticus
AGCAAGAAAGACGTTGTGGCCTACATCTATAAGTTTATAATGGCCGGAGAGAAGGATGAAGGTGTTGCCGATATGCCGCCGTTGATCTCTCGTACGATCGGCGACTTGGCCGTGCTGTATAAGCACGCCCGGTATCTGGATACACGTACCTCACCAACAAGGTCCAGTCGCTAATACACCACAAGTTGTTAGAGTGTGTCCCCTCGATCCGCGAGCTGAAAATGGTGAGGGACAATATTCCCGCTCTAGCCACGGAAGTCGTCGACTGTGTCGCGCGGATGATGATCGAACAAAGGATTGTGGACAACACTCCGTACGTCACCTACGCTGAGACAGGCGAGGAGTTCGGACTTGCACTCGGCGAGGCCGTCTAAGCTTTTCTGGACAAGCGCGTCGAGGCTGGCCTACAATACTACCGTCTCAAGGGTCGCAACTATGGTAGATATATTCCATCGAAGGAAGACTCAGATTCGGCTACGTCGGCTTCATCCAACGAGAAGGAGAAGAAACGCGTCCGATTTCCCCCAAGCTCGAAGCCCGCCGCTCCCGCAGGTTCATGGGTACCTACAAACAACAAGATGAAGGCGAGATGCTACAAGTGCGGCCGCGAGGGCTATCTCACATGCACTTGCAAGACTCCCGTTAAGAACGGCGGATCTCCGCCCAGTGCCAACACGAGCACCGGCCAGCTCATCACAGCCATCAAGGAGGTTACCCAGCAAGCCAAAGTTACCAAAACGCGCCCACATGCTACAACTGCAAAGCCGTCGGCCACATCGCGCGCCACTGTCGTGCCCCACGAGCCACGCGCCCCAACGCCTTGGCTCCTAAGAGTTTCCCCACCCTCGCTGAAGCCGCCAAGATTCCAGTAACCCCTACGGGCAGCATCAGGAACGCTCTCCACTGTAGCGCCAAGTGTAACCATGTCCAGTAGCGAGGACGCGTCGATCGTCACCCCTACGAACCCGTTGAAGTTACCTTCAATGGCGAGTCTCTTAGTACCTGTGCCCGGGAGCTCCTTCGTGGAGAGGTGACGAGGCTCGGTCTTGTGATCTAAAGTGGTCGACTAGTTCGAGAAGATGTGGGTTCTTCAACCCAACATAGGGTTAGAGTGAGCATTTGGGGGGTCGGGTTTTTGACTGGAGTTTTCTTACGACAGTGCTTTTTGCGGAGTCTCGAGTTCGAATGTGTTTCATGGGCGATAGATAAGGTGTGCCATCGGTGATAGCAGCCTGGACCACACAAAACCTGAGGATTATATCGGTCATTTTCGAAGATTCGGAGTTTTCATAGGCATTTTGACAGGACAGAGGTCCTTGCATAACGAATCCTCGCTATATATCTGGCTATTGGCTATTGTGGGTTGGCCACCCCAATTCCATTCTTGAATTCATATCATAAAATCATTTCAAGTGATACCCTGAGTGTTCTACGTTTAGAATTCTCCGTGACCAGTGAAATTTTACCACAGACTACATTCTTGATTCCAACGGCTTTTATCCTCGCTCTAATCCAAGAACTTACCTCAGTTCCCGTCTGAACGCTTTCCTCATTCAATCAGCACAACTACCACCATCCATAGCTCAAGGCTGCCCATGTCCAGCACCCAAGTTCACAACTCTCTCTCTCTGAAGTAACTGCGTCCTATCATAACTCTTCTCATACATACTTACCACCGGTTCTGCCGTCTCGCTCGGATACCCCCTTCGATGTTCATAATACATAACCCCCACATTCAATGGGAATCCCTCCGTCGCATTCCTCGTACTCTTTTCCTCTTCTTCCTCCGTCCAGTCTGCTGCCTCCGGTAATTTCACCCCTGACCAGTGCCGAAAACAGTGTGCAAGTACGGGACATTCCTCCGGGGGCACGGGGTGGATGTCGTCCGGTAAGAATTTGCCTGGCAAGTCCTTGTTATTGCGGTCGGTTGTTTGAGGGGTGTAGGAGATGAGGGCGTGTACGGACTGCTTGTCCGTGAGGGTGCGGCTGTGGTATGTTCCGACGAGGTGGTTTATTACGGGGTCGAGGATGGGGAGACCGCGAGCGTAGAAGCGCGCGACTGTATGTTCGACGAGGAGGAGTTCGCATTCTAAGAGGGGGAGCCGGTGCATCTCATGAATGATGTGTGTGGCGATGGGGCGGATGAGGTAGTCGTGCATGCCGAGTTGCAGGAGCACGTTGTAGAGGTTTATTGCGCCGTCTAGAGACTCTGGGATTCCAAACGGCGGCGGGGATTCCGTTGGCTCTTCTTTGAGTAATCGCTCTGCTTCCTGGAACCACGGAAACACGATACTAGTAACAGTCTTTGGGTCGATATATGCGGTGTGCACGTTAGAACACATGTGAGGAGCGCGATATCCTCCCCCCTCGAAGGCCTGTTTATTATCCCTCGGATATCGTGCCGGCAAATTCAGCGTGTGCGCTTTGGAATTGAACGTAAAATGCTCTTGGGCAAGACTCGAGTATCGCATCAGTACCTGCCGCCCTATGAGCTCAGTTTTGGTCTCTTGCGTTACTTGCCGCACAATGTACGATTGCGCGATGGCCGCTGGGTACCGGATACCCTCGTCGGAAGTGTTGTTCCAGCCGCCCTGCCATGCGTCCCCTTTTTCTCGATTCGCGTAGGGTTTTCTGAGGGTTTGGCGTTCGACGATGAGACGCACGCGTCTTCCGTTGGACTGGAGGTGAGAGGGACAGATTTGGTCGGCGATGTCGCTCTGGTCGGAGTATTTTTTGCTGGCGCCGTTGCCGGTTTTCTTTGGATTGAGGGCCCTGGTGCGTTCTTCGATGTATGCGATGTGCGATGTATCGCGCTCCCAGTCGTCGAGGGCGGTTGTATCACCGCCGATAGGGGTTAGTTCGCTGCTGTTGGACATGATGAATGAGTTCGGTGTTCTTGTACAATACTTGATCGATGGACAGGACGATGTTAACGAACATCGAAGCTTTAGACTTCGAGGCTTTCTTTGTTATTTACGCAGGACTCGAATTTCATTATCTACCGGTCTTCTTTGTCAAATCGAAGAAAGAGGATCGCTATTCTGGGCGTTTGAGTGGCGTTTTGCTCTGTAGTTAGACAAAGAAGAGGAGTACAGAATCAGTGCTTTTGTTGACTAGTTTAGGATTTGGGTTGAAAATTAGTCTTTGTCTGGAAGGGATACAAGAGAATCAAGCTGATGGGGCTAGATAGGAATTCCTAGGGCCTTGGAATAGCAAATGCAGTGAGAGGTTGGGGTGGTATATCTATTGGATCACGGCGGGGATATGGTGTCACTTTCTACCTAAGACATTGAACCGAATTTAACGCATCAAAGAACACGAATCATTATAGAGCATACGTCACTTTGGGCTTTGCATGTAGGCAGACCCAGTGCATGGGCATGTGAAGCATAGTCATCATATTCGTGACCCGCTACTTCCCTTGCCATCCATGCGTAGTTGCTTTCTTTTCAACTACTCTGTCCTTAGTTCATGTATCACGGTGACTGCCTTTTGAAGCGCGATATTCTTGCGCCTTAAGACTTGGGGGAGTCAATGGCAAGTTTGAAGATTCATTTCAAGCTCTGGCGCCGGAGACGATGATTGATTGCAGTTGCGCCGGTGTGTGGCGGTGCATAGCTAGTAGAAGGCTGAAAAAGAAAGATACAAACCAGAATACAGCTTCAGACTAAAATATGTTACGGCGCATATATAAGCCAGATACTGCGCAGGGGCATAAGGTTGACCTTTTAGCTCTGACAGTTATGAGCCCGGAAGCCTTTGACAATCGCTGCACTCACCACAGTTAGACTAGCACCCATCTTTGCGGGCCCAGTCAGTCGTATCTCATTGATTGAACCTCGTTGTCGCTGGATAGTCAGTTAAGAGGCACTCAGTGTCCAGGACTAATCGCAGCAAGGGCCTCGTAACAGAATCAACGCGATACAGTACGGCAAAGCGGCGTAGCACCGTGAAAGCTACAAGATGACAGAATCAGATCTGCTCATCAACAAGGCCACGATTATACTCGACAAGCTAGAGCACTAGACGCAGTGGCTGTTCTTACGGAAGGGTAGCGCAGACCAGAACCAGCTCTAGAAATACGAGGATCCAGATCTCAGTCAAGAGAAGGATAATCAGTTAATTGCATCGTCATCGCTAGAGGGTCAAAAGGGCTGTTAGCCAGGGACCAGGCAGCAAGGAGCACGATTGTCGAATCAACGCGATACCAACCATTATGGCAACAAGATCAGACTCAGCATCGGGGCCAGCATCAGCGTCAGCATCAGCATCAGCATCAGCCAAGGCTACGAGCCAGCCAAGGACTATTACCAGATGGGATGACGGTATAAAGCCAGCAGGGGCATATGCGCTGCAGCTTCAGCTATTGAGGCTCTATACGTTAAGTGGATGGGCAGCTTTGTGAACAGCTTTGTTGTTCACTACAGCTGGGGGTGTGTGTTACGGCCCAGGTTTCAGCAGGTTTCACCATAGCTAACTCCTTGGCTACATCAGGGCTATATAGCTGGTGCCGTCTCATAGATAGTCAATCAACGCAGTTTCCCTCCACTCCTCAGAGCCAGTTTGCTCTGACAAAATACTATCCTTCATGTGGAAATATCACTTCAAAATTCGCATTCATGGATAGCTGCAAAAAATGCAGAACGGAGAAAATCTTCAGGGCACGGACATCATCGCAGGTTCTTGCTACAGTATGCGGGAGAAGTACAGTCTGCTCGGTTTTTCGAATTATGACGATTCATTAAAATACGTCTTCTCATTCTTCACTTGCCACGCCTGAAGAACGATAGCAAGTATTTGCGCTGGTATCATCTGTGAAAGGTGGAGATTCTCCAAGTAGGGACTTGATTGATTTGTAGAGAAGGCCAGAGGACCTGTATATATACTCGATGGCTAAGCCTCACTAGTACAAAACTAGTGTAGAACCGTCACATCATCGATAGACGCACGGGCCTCATTCACTGCACAAGACAAACCTCATCAATCACTTCACGCCAAATACAACGTACAGGCTACAATTTATATAAATCTCCAACTTTCATCTCTCCTTCTCTCGTATAACTAACCAAGCTACTATCCCCCACCACGTAGCGAGCATCACCATATAACGAGCTGGATCGCGTAATTTGACGCGTTGGACATCCTCCAAGCGAGTATATATAGCCATACATGAGTTTCCAACGTTCTTTAGCTCTTTCTGCACCTAATGCTAGTGAGCAATAAGAGGAATATCCTGGCGTTGGTGTCGCCGCCGGTCACGTAGGGAGCTCAAAGATTGCAGGAGCGTTTGGGAGGCTTTTGAATGAGGTTTGATTCGTCCTACGTGTGATGTTCTATCGTACAAGACGTTGCGTAAGGAGCTTTATCAGAGGTCCTTCGCGTTCGATAAACATCTCTAATGGCCCATGCGGGCGCCAGCTCCAACCAGTCAGGGGTATGGCTCGTGACTGGCTGTCACAATACGGCTGAGCACGAAGCTACGGCGACGCAGGCTCAGATGACGGCCGTCGACGGCGGTTGACGGCGGTTGACGGCGTACATGGCCGTGTGTTGTCATAGTTCGAGCATACTGTGCAAGCACAGTATGCTTCCTGCTGTCACACCGTGACACCGCCAATCGCTCCGTCCTGGCGTCTTGATTCGCTCTTAGCTTTTTCCCCTTATTCCATAGCGATCGTGGTGAAGCCGTCAATTTTCGGAGTCATATCATGATAGTTCTATCAAGAGAGAATATGCTCCTAAGTTCTAGAGTTAAATAGGCTATTAATAGTGGATTCCGAGAGTTTCGCCAAGGGTGGTGTCAAAGGATGTTGCGTGGTTTTAGCGCCGCTCAAAGCGCATTACTTAGTGTAATCTACGTACTGTCAGTATTGAACGTTAGCGCTGTGAGGTCATCTGTGGCGTAATTACACTCGCACGACTGCGACTTGCTTGCAGAATTGGCTTCCCGTCAGGCAGGAGCGGGTCGGCCATGCCCCCACTAGCGCCATCGAGCCTTTCAACTGCTCACGATAACACGTGGCAAATGAACAAATCATGCTTACGTGAGCAGAAGCTGCTAGAAGCTTCGTAGCGCAGCCCGCTTAGTATATAATCTTCTTAATCCCCGGCCCTCTCATGAAACAGAGGGAATAGAAAATATATAGTGAGAAAGAACACAAGTAAATTACAAATGTTCTATCGTCCTTGGAGAATATTAATTTAGAACTTCACACACCAACACTCTTCCGTTCCCAACACCGATCGCAATAACGCCTCCTAACACAGCTGAACAGGATGGTCGATACTCTGAAGGCAACCATAATAGGTTCTTTGAATTATACATTATCCATTTGCCATCTTCACCTAAAGCCACGCCTTGATGCTGAGGTATCTGAGGTTTTGTAGTAATTGAAGATAGAGCCGAATTCGATAGGGCGCTAATATTAATAACGCCAATATCAGTGCGCAAAGACTTGTTGTCAGAGTCGAATGAGATGCTACCGAGTGACTGATCAACGTTGAGCGTCGACAGGCACTCGCCGCTGCGCGCGTCCCATACCTTGACCGTGCGGTCGTGGGACGCAGACGCCAGCTGGGTCGAGTCGTGGGAGAAGGCTACTGAGCTGACCCAGCCGCTGTGGCCCTCGAGCGTCGACAGGCACTCGCCGCTGCGCGCGTCCCATACCTTGACCGTGCCGTCGTAGGACGCAGACGCCAGCTGGGTCGAGTCGTGGGAGAAGGCTACTGAGCTGACCGAGCCGCTGTGGCCCTCGAGCGTCGACAGGCACTCGCCGCTGCGCGCGTCCCATACCTTGACCGTGCGGTCGTAGGACGCAGACGCCAGCTGGGTCGAGTCGTGGGAGAAGGCTACTGAGCTGACCGAGCCGCTGTGGCCCTCGAGCGTCGACAGGCACTCGCCGCTGCGCGCGTCCATACCTTGACCGTGCGGTCGTGGGACGCAGACGCCAGCTGGGTCGAGTCGTGGGAGAAGGCTACTGAGCTGACCCAGCCGCTGTGGCCCTCGAGCGTCGACAGGCACTCGCCGCTGCGCGCGTCCCATACCTTGACCGTGCCGTCGTCAGACGCAGACGCCAGCTGGGTCGAGTCGTGGGAGAAGGCTACTGAGTTGACTATGTTGCTGTGGCCCTCAAGCGTCAACAGACAGTTACTCCATCGGTCCTGCATTCCTGGCTTGATTACTATGCCCCGTGGCTCTTCGTCTTTGAACAGCGCTCGTATAACACTGCGAGCTGGACTAAACAGAAGCGCGCCATATGCCTGGAGTGGACTGTTCTCAATTGCCGATTTATGGTACATGATGAATCGCCGTGCATCTCGAACCACTTCCATTGTCGAGGATGTAGCCGCTCGCTCCTATCATGATTAGCAACGACTATCTTACGGGGTATAAGGTGGTAGGGAATTACTTCGGTCAAGGCCTCTAGTCTAGACATTGAGACTACACCCTTCGACATGCTCGTGCAAAGGCTAACAGCTTCGAGCCAGTAAAAACACTTCTTTCTCATGAATCCGTCCACAACGCCTCCACTCATGAGAATGCTCCCGTCGTATGTTGAAGAGTTAGAAATCCATTCGCAGAGGTGATCGATCCAGTAGATACACGAGTACCGCAACGCCGCTAGCGGATCAGGCTTAGGTTGTTGTACCTGCTCGACAGGGTATCCTAGCGCATCTAGCTGATACATATCTCGCTGGAGATTTCCGGACATGGCCCGGATAGATCTGGAAAAGATGTCTCGGTGGACCTCCCCAGCACCGGACGGGAACACGCTAACGGCCGCTTCGTCCGATAAGAAATCCCTAGCTGACTGGTGAATGACGTATACATGACCTTCCCGCAATGTAAGAAACGAGCCACACATATTCACTATTGCCGCAGTCGTTTGCTCTGCGTTAGACCCTTGATTGGGCAAGTCCGCTAAAACGGAAAGCTCCTGCAGATGTAGCGGACGGTACGTAGCGACGACAGTGGAGAGGATCTGACGGCATAGTTCTGGGTTCCGGCGCTTCAACTGCTTGATATGCTCCATCATCCGTTGATATACGTCTGTTAGGTCTGTCGGGACTTCTTCGAGGACCTGCGCTACCTCCCAGGACTGCACATCTTTGAGCTCTTTCATGACTAGAGACACCCAGAGGAAAGTGCCGTTCGCCTTTTGTTGCATCTTCTCTCGAACTGATGATTGGAGTGGCTGGTCATGCTGAATTTGTTCCAATTCGGTAAGGCGATGGTTGATGTAAGCGTTAACGGCACGGGAGACTTGTGCAGCGTTTTCCTTTAGCTCAAGACTTAGCCTCGCTCTAGAATTGTCGAGCCGTAGTCGCTGCTCGATATTGGCGTAGTTACGACTCGTCAGTATCCACTTGGCACGAGGTGATAGAGTCGACTTCTGCACGATAAAGGCCAGCAGCTTCGGTAGATCCTTCACGCATTCGTCTAGCGCATCGATGAAGAAGTACACGTTGTCCAAGTTCGAGTCTTGCAGGATATCCGTGAAAATCTCACACAGAACAACCCAGGCATTGGCGTCTTCGAAGAGCGCTTTGCCTGTCTGGTCGTATTTCTTCCGCAGATGCGAGATGAGCGCTGGCTGTTGGTTGACAAGCATGAACAGGAGACCCCGCAGCACAGCCGTTGCACTGTTGATGCGCGAGTCAGTGGCCTGAATGAAGAAGTACGAGAATAGGGTTGTCTTGGCCGTCGACTTTCTCAGCTCGTTGATGATGCCGCAGAGCAGCATAGTCTTGCCTTTGCCAGGATCGCCCTTGATCCACAGCAGCCGGCTTTGCGGGTCGTTGCGCCAATGGAGGAAGCTTGCGTTCTGGAAAATCCAGTAATACGACTCCTCGAGTAGCCCGCCCTTGGTCTCTTCAATCCGCGCTTTGTCACGTCGAGGATCGGTAACTTGTAAGTCTCTCGTACATTCCTCCAGCTTCTTAATCTCGTCTTGGAGTCGAGTTAATGCTTTCGCCATCCCTTCGCCGTAGAAGGGAGATATGTAAACTCCAAAAATTCCTAGCAACGAGTACACCTTGTCTTCTTTATGCTTGGTCTGGCGGTTCTGCATCCATGACAAGCGATCGTTGACGCTAAAGTGCCACAGCGGTTCACCTTCAAGCGCTCGCTCTGGAATGCCAGTTATCGCGTGTATCTGTAATCGAAGGGTATCTTTATCGCCAAGTCGCTTGCGTTGTTGGGAAAAGAATTCGACTGAATGAGGCGCAAGAAGCTCTTGAAGTGTCCAGCCTCGAGTGAACCATTTGCTTCTTCGGAAGGCAGACTCCCACTCAGAAATATCGCTATTTGCCTTCCGCTTAGCTGTCGAGACATCTGACAGATAGGCATAGCATCGAGCAGCGTTGCGATACCAGCGAAACATGGAGTTGATAGCATGCGACAGCTCAGCCTTGTTTTCCTTGTCAATGCAAACTCTACATACACTTGCGACAACATCGACTTTGTTCAACCGCTTATATAACCTATAATTTTTACTGCTTAGCTTATTTTTTAATATTTAAAACTACTTATTTCTATAATCTCCGTTAGACTCACATCCTTATGATCAGACTGCTCAGGCTCGGGGGCCCAAAAATGGGACCCCCCCCTTCCCTCACATTCTTTCTTCTCACCTATGCTAGAGAACTAAAAATAAATCTACTAGCAATAGATAAGTATGCCGCCTTAATGTTGCTATAAAATAACTGCCTTCCTACTTAACTAGTCCTTAGTATTCTTAGTACTCCTCTTAAACTGTTATAGCTATAGACGCCTATCTTAAAAGCCTTATTTCTTTAGAACAACTGTCTAATACTAGACTCCCTAAATTATAGACTAATAAAAAGTTAATAGAAGAGAGTCTTATAAAAGTTTAGAAATACTTAGCTATACTAGTTAAAGAAGATGTTCTTGTTAAAGACGAGAGTAAAGCCTATTATTAATAGCTTATAAGAACTTAGAATAAGTAAGTAAAACTATAATCTAGGAAGTTATTAGAGACTAATGTAAGGTTTAAGATTCTTTAATACACGCAAAATAAACCTAAATGTTATTTAGTATAGGCTCTGCCTTAGAGATCCTGTAGCAACTATATAAAGCAAGACCTACCTATTAGATTATGTTAAAAGATCTATAAGAAGAGTTATAGTACTTAGGCTAGAAGAGTACTAAGAAAAGAGAATGCTTAATAGCGCAAGTATAGTCCTTGCTGCATAGCGTGCCTTAATTAAAAAAGCTAACCTTATAGTGTTAAGGGACAAGAGGCTAGAAGAGCTAACTTTAGGCAATAAATAGAGACTTTAATTTTATAACTATAACGTAAAACTACCTTCTTTATTAATTAGCGTTTTTAAAATTTCTAAAGTAAGTACTACACTCTAACAAATATTAAGATTCTAATTGCCTAACTTCTATAAAGTAGATTTAGTCTAACCTAGCAGCAGAACATAGCCTCTTAAAGGAAATCACATTTAAGAAGCTAGAAGCAACAGCTAAAGATGTTATTATTATTCTTTAAACTCTCTAGGAGCGTGTAGCAGAATTAGAAATTAATATAAAAACGCAGATTACGTTTTATGCTAATGTTCTCCTCTTAGCAATAGGTGGCTTCTAGCCTAGTACTCTTAGAAAGGTTTGCTATAGAGATGTTCTACTCTCTGTAATGCAAGATCTAGAAAATACTAAGAGCATAAAGCACGCATTAACTATTATAATCCTAAGGAACAAGCTTAAGAATTTACTTCACGTTAAGAGTAAATAGTAAGTAGAAATGCTTCTGCTTTAGGATTAAGGCTTACTTAATTTAGTCTAGCCTTAAGTTTTCTACGTTCTTTGTACTATTTCCTCTTATATGCCTTAGTCGCCTTATTGTTGCGTGTGCTATATAAGATAATGCATTTAAGGCTAGCTATATAGATACAGACGAGTTCTTAAATAAACTAGCGCTTAGCGATGTTAACTATATTAAGTTACTATAAAAGGACAAGAAGTTAGACGACTTTATTTTCTAACTCTTATATTAAAGATTTAATAAGATATAGCACAAAGTATGCATCGCGGCTGGCTTACAAGAAGTGCCCCGCCTCTATTCACTCTAAGTTAGTGCAGGTGCAAGGTTAGATAAAAATCGTAGGTTGCTTACGTTTTACTACTTATAAAACTATTTAACTAACATTTTTCCTAGCTTTGTTCTCTTCTGCTCTTTGTAATTAGATTATAAGCCACGCGAATATAATGTTTAAGGCTTAGTATTAGACATCACAGCTTCAAGAAGACCTTTTACAGGCTGCTTTTAGTTAACGAACTAGGTGCGATAACACTTATCTCTTTGCTTTCCTTTAAAACATGTTACTTTCTTAAGACAAAAATGCTCCTATAGATCTTAACCTAGACGACTAGCTTAAATTCTATTAGCAAAGAGATGTAACTAAGCTGCAGGATGCTCTACGCACCTTTCAAACTTCTAAAGACCAGGCTGCCAAAGATCACGCCTTCTACGACAATAACAACAAAGACAATAACAACAACAACACAAGGAGGAAATTAAGTACTCTAACAGAGCTCCTCAGATTGCTACGCTCAAGACTTCGAGCTCTACGTAATGCATAGGGCAAGTTAAAGTTAGCAGATAAACAACAGCAATACTTTAAAGAAGCAGACTAAGCCTAAGCATTAGGAAAACAACTACTACAAGTTAACAAAATTGTTTCTAACATGACCGCTAGAATACGCACACTTAGAAGCAATTCCTAAACAGCAGACTAAATCTTCTAGCATTTTGTCTATAAATAGAACATTTCACAGGACGACAAAGATCTAGGACGATATATAGATCTTCTTGTCGCGTATAGCAAAGGATGTTTAAAAGTAGAGCTTAATCTCTAGGAGGATAAATACAAGAGTTAGAAAGCAAACAACAAAGATAATAAGGATAAAGACAAAGAGGACAACAAGGACAACAGTAATCATAAACATAGCAAAAACATTAATATTAAGAACATAGCAGTTAAAAAGATAGAGGAGAACTCAAAATACGTTATCTACAACCTCAACTTTAGCAGCCGCAAAACTCTTACGAGTTATTTTAAACGACACAAGAAAGCACAGTACTTTAACATTAAGAAGCCACGTTAATGTCTAGCCTGTTAGAAGGACAAGACGAAGAAAAAGAACAAGTGTTTAGTCAAATTAGGCCTGCTTGCTTAGCTTAATTATCTTAAAAGAATTCATAGTCTATACTCTCTTCCTTATACTCCGTTAGATCTAAAAGATCTAGCAAGGTATCCATGTCCTTTCTTAGTTTGCATAAGCAAGGGAAGGGACAAGCTCTTTAATGCTTATAGTCTTAACGTCTACATTACTAAAGCTTATAAAGCTAAACTAGATAAAGAAATAAAGGATAGGTTTAAGACAAAAGTTTAATGCTATTAATGTTGCTCTTATAAAAGATGCATCTCCTAAGGAGTTAGACATATAGTCTTAGTAGAAAGTGTCGCTAAGTAGAAAAGCTATTTTAACATATTTTATGCTAATAAGAAGCAAACTATATATTAGTGCTTTATCTGTTAAGATATAATTTGCACTGCTTAAGGCCTCAAGTCGCATTTCTTAAACTTACATAAAAGAAGAGAAGGGTATTTTGTAAACTCATTCTCATGCCTAGAGTGCGTTCGCACTAGAAATGTTAATCTACTAACAATTACTAGAAGGAAGGCCTAGCAAGAACATATTAATAAATACTATAATAGAGCAGCCAAAGAACACAAGCCAGAAGAACTCGTTGAATCGCTAGACGCTATTTCGCATTACCCTTGCTTGCTCTGCGGGCGTTGCTACTATGGGCGCTCTTACTTATAAGAGCATCTTAAACTCGCCCATAAGGAGCTTATTAAGAATACTCCTTTGCAATGCCCTTAATGCATACGCTAATTTAATAACATAAACGCCTAGATTTATTACACTATTTATAAGCATTAGACATGTAAAATAAATTATACTGTTAGTAGTCATAAGGATGTAACTATTATAACTACTACCTGTTTAAAAGATAAAACAGAAACTACTAACAGAATTAAGTTAAATAGGGCAGCATTGCTATAACAAGACTAGCAGGATAAAAGTGCACGTAGCTCTAAAAAGTTTATAAAGAAGCTTAAGAGAAAATAGAATTAACTAGATAATATGTTACTAAGCAGTAAGAATAAACTTCTTCCTAACTAACAACTTTGTTACGCTATTCCTAAGTTTAATACTAGATCATAGTATGCTTAGGATAATATCCCTATAGATCCTAATCTAATAAACTAAAGCAAATTAGTTATAATAAAATGTATATAACTTAATAGAGCAAGCAAACCTAACTTATATCTTTAATAGTAGTATATTAGAATGTCTAAGTTATAAAATTTTAAGCTAATCTACTTTTATATATAACAACATCAATTAACAGCATAGTTATGCTAGAAGAATAGACTTTATTATAAAGCTAGCTAGAGAGAGAGAGAGAGAGAACTACAGCGCGTCTAAGGAAAATTGTTAGTAGGCAGCTGCAATGCAGGTTTACCTACAGACAACTTTGCACCTTCTGCGTTAGGTAGGACGCGTCTAGACGTATCCCAACATATCATGTCACCTGCATCTTTAGGAATGCCCAACTACGTCTAGATATAGCTAGATACGTCTAGACTTGTTAGTCCCCCCCTCTTATAGGTATTCCTAAGATATCGCTAGTGCTGTCTTATAATATAGTCTTTCTTTTTTTTTCCCCTTAAGATAGACACTACAGGTGTCTGCCTAATTAGTAACAAGTAATAATTTTCCTAAGAGTTATAATTAGCGTTTTATAATGTCTATTATAATAAATAACTCATAATCTCTTTAGAGGACAGAGGCTAACCTCTATAATTTAATGCCTCGTATTCCTACAGTTTACCTCGCCATACTAATAAATATACCTTAGCATTATAATTAATAACTATATTATTATATCTTTTAAACAAAGTTTATAAGCGCTTTAAGAAATTCTTATTTGTTTAATTACGCTTAGGCTTTATGATTCTAGCAGATTTTGTTAACATATCTGCTCTAAAAAAAAGTTAAACTTTACTAAAGGATTGCTAAACTTAATTAACATTAAGGAAAAGATATGTCTAATAGATTAAATAATGTTTAAACTCCCTTCTTTTAATGCGTTAAGGGGTCTAGAATTAGGACCCCTTCTATAATAGATGTGTCCTTAGACGTCTAGACGTGCACAATGCAGGGATGCAGTGCAGAACAATGATAGTCACCTTAAGCAAACATGAACTAACAAGATAGTGCCTGAGTAGAGCATGAGCTGCCGTGATTGTGCCTGAGCAGACCCTAGGCTGCCATGGTTGTGCTTGAGTAGATCCTGAGCTGGCTTGATCGATCCCGAAGAGTGCAGATTGAATAGGTCCTGAAATTAGGCCCAATAATTGACAGGGATAAAACTTCCATGAGGGGTCTAGAAATAGGGTCACAGCAAAAACAAGGCGTTAGGTCTGTAGTAAGCTATAGAATTTAGTTCCTAATTATTAAATTGTTACATCTCCGCTAAAATAATTAAAATGCGACTAAATAAGGCTAGCAGTAAGTTCTATACCCACGGCAATCTCTCTAAAGTCTAAAGCACAGCACCTAACGGCCTAGCAGGATAACTAATCAACGCGCTAATGCGATAGGTCTCATTTTAGAGCCTTCTTACCTCCCACACATCGTCTTCCTCTCTATATTAATTGACATAAAGACCCTAAAAATAACTGTTTCTAGGGACTAAATTGCAGCAAATTCTCTAGATCCAGTTCCAGCGAACTCGCCAGATCCAGTTCCAGCTAGTAGGGGCCGTGTTAGTGGCTAGGGCGGAGATGTGGTATGTTTGAGAGAAGCCAACAATAGTGACCCGTTCGTAACTTTTTACGTATGCTTTTGTTAACGTGGCTCTAACACTATTTACATTACGTAATGCATATTTTTTAGACAAAGGCAGCAACAATATTAGCTACGCAACATCACTAGCAGCTATGATAATCGCCAATGCCAAGGGCGGCCACGATAGAGAAATCGCGGAATCTGGAACCAGTATGGGTATAGAGCACGTGATAACTGAGTTCGGGGACAGGATTCGGGGACTGAGTTAGGTACCCGTAGCTGGGGCCTCCTTTAGATAAGTAGGACCTGTATAGATGAGAACTGTAGTCAATCCCAAGATATGTTATATTATCCTTATTTATAAGAAGCTAAAACCCTTAAACACTAAATCACCTCCTAGATTATATCCTCTATCCTATAGTGTAGCTAGTTCTGCTAAATTACTACCCTATTACTACGAGGTTGTCTATAAAAAGTAGAACGAACAGCTCTAGAATTAGTTCCTAGCAAGTTAAGCAATATTACCTATGTATTAAGCTCTTAGACAGACTTTTCTAGGGCAAACATAGCAAGTATCTTAGTTATTCTATTCTAAGGGAGACTTAATTAACTGTAGACAGAAACTCAGTCGCGCTGGAAAAGTAAAGGCTAGCAACAGCTAAAAAACTATGCATAGGGGTGGGCTTTATAGTGCGCTGCTTGTTAGTGTTCTAGTTATTATTATTATTATTATTATTCTAGGGATCTTCATTCTTTACTATAAGCAGGCGGCTATTTATAAAGCAATAAACAAATATTAGAGAAAGAAGAAAGACTCTGTTAATAATGCGTAGGGGACGAGCTAAGACTGGCTAAAAGGAGCAAACAAAGAGGGCAGGAAAGTGGAGCTAAGAGCAACCTCTTGCTAAATAAAAACTACATAATACCTCTAAGTATCTGCAAAATTAGTGCTACTAAGTTAGTCTAATTATAAGAAATATAACAGAATTATAACCTATAGAAAGCAGCCTGCTACAAGCTATAACAAGTAATACGTCATAGACACTTCTCTACTCATGTCTCTACTAAACAAAAACTAATCTCTAGAAAGACCTTAAGGCTATCTAGTAGAGCTGTTAAGGTATCTGCCTTTTCTCTCTGTTTAAGGTTAGAATTACGTGATCTAGGGAGCTATTAGCATGTGCCACGACAGAGAGGATTTAGCGCGCCGTGTAAAATTAAGGCTGGTACTAAATAAGAACTTTAATCCTGCTATAATGCACTCGCAGCCTAGCTTAACTCTTTATACGTCTTAATACTAAGGGAGCCTGTCTAGATAGCTAAGTAAGGTCTGCTATTCTTAAGTGTTCTTAATTATGCATTAACAGATTAGTTATAGATATGCTAAAATTTCCTTCCTATAAAGGTGAGTTTAGTAAGGCCTTATAAGACAGACAAGTGTAAATAACGCAAGGCGTAGCTTAAGAGCTATCACTCATGCTGTCTGTTATAAGAGGAGGCAGCGCTAGGGATATCGTGAAAGAAAGAAGCTATACGCTTTTTCCCTTAGAATATATTAAAGGATTAAGTTAAATAGGGGCGTATTTAACGTTATGTTCGCTAGAAAATGTTAGTAGGGGCGCTATTACATAATACTTAGACATCTCACAGCTGAGCTAGCGAATCTCTATCCATGGCAGGGAAAATCAGGCAATGAGGGAATCAAGGGAGGAGCGTCTTGTTAGACAGGACTCTGGCACCCAGACGAAAGAGCCAAGGAAGTGACGGACGAGTCGCTTGTATATTTACTCACGCTAAAGAGCTTACTTAGCAATGACATAGATTCCCACTACACCAAGTTCCACAACACCTGCGTATCATCGTCGGCGGTTCATAGGGCGTACCAGCAGAGGTTTAAATGAGATCTACATCACAGGAGGATAGCAGTGTACGTTAGCGTCTCAGGGGGGGCTATCCAGACACTAAATAATTAGGCACTGCTCCGTGTCGACGAAGTTCCGCATGATATCTAGAGCGCCGTAGGATAGCAGTGTACGATAGCGTCTCAGGGGGGGCCATCCGAACACTGGATAATTGGGCACTGCTCCGTGTCGACGAAGTTCCGCATGATATCTAGAGCGCCGTAGGATAGCAGTGTACGTTGGCGTCTCAGGGGGGAGGGGGCATCTGAACACTAAATAATTAGGCACTGCTTAGTGTCGACGAAGTTCTACATAATATTCATAGCGCCATACGATGCCAGTGTCCGTTGGTGTCTCATGCAGGGACGCCTAGCCACTAAATAAGTAGACATTGCTGCTTTAAAGAAGCATAATATAATAACACTGTTCGCTACTAGCTCATCTATCAAATCATAATACTAAATAATTAGGTATTAATCCAACCTAAGAGGTCTACGTATGTCGTCCGTTCACTAGTAACGATATATAACTATGATCTCTCCTCTCTCGCCCTCTGCACCTAAAGCTCTTCCCACGCCTCTCACACCAATATGTCGTCAATTCCCTACTACACTCCCGCTCCATACAAGTAGAATTAGGACCTACTAGATTCCTCCTCTAACCCTAAATCTAGTAAGGAGGTTAGCAATTTTGTTCAAGTTCACTGCCACCTAGGTTAGGGATTTAGGGTAATGCTAATCTTCTATTCCTAAGGGAGCAGCGTCTATAGCTAATAAGGATAACAAAATATCTGTCCTTTAACCTATTATAACGCTAGGAAGCGTTCAGGGCGGGTCTAGATAAATAAAGGTAGCATTAGAAGGGACGGAGAAGAGCTAGCTTTATATATCATCTTCTCAGACACCCCTGCTGCACTAACAAGACACTGCTACTATCCCTATATAACGTCTAATCTAATTAACTGCGTGCTAGTTAAATACGTCTTACAGAGCAGCTACTAATTAACTGCTTTAGCAGTTCTTTAAGCTATTAACATCTAGTATATAAATCTTCTATTTCTAAAACTAAAATCAAGACCTACGTTACTAGACTTAAGAGACTACTACTAACAAAACCCCCTTCTTTATCTCTTCTAACACTAGCAATGTAGTTCCTAACCCTTCAAAGCATCTCGCAAGCATGTCTTTTAAGTACTTTATGCTAGCCACATATTTCTCTACCTGCTTATAAAGCTGCTAATTACTCTCGTACATGTTGCGAAGCTGTTCTTCTAACCTCTCATAGAGTCTACAGTGCTGTTCTTCTACGAGCTTTGCTTGCTAAGATTCTATAGTAGCCTTATCCTTCTATACTTTAATCTCCTCTTAAAGCTTAACATTTGCACTTTGCAGATAATTAATTTTTATACTAAAGCTAACGTCGTCTGTTTAAAGCTATATATGCATTAGAAAGAGCTCGCAAGGGTGACGTCTTAGACTTAGGCTTATAGGAGTAAGCTAATCTAGTTTGCTAGTATTATATGTAGATGTATATATAGCCTTAAATAAGATTCCCACGCCTTTATATAAGGCTTTATATACGTTAATAGAATGCTAACTTAGATTCTTAGTAAATATCTCTAAAAAAGTTCTACGCTTTTTAGGCAAGATCTTCTAAGCATATAGGTTGTTTATAGTAGGATTAAGTTAAACTTTAGACAGCTTTACGCTAAGTCTAAGAGTGCTTTCTCTAATAGTATTAGCTATACTTCTATAAAGGTTTCTGTTAACTTATAAATATGTTTTAAGAGCCGCTCATGGCATAGTACTCTCTACTAATTATAGTCAACGTTACTCTAACGTAATTTTCTCTCTATTTCTCTCTGTTACAGCAAAGTTCTATAATTGTTTAAGTAATCTTAAATTCTATTATTAAACGTATTTTAATTAAGTATCCTAAGGGGACTATTTTAAGTCCCCCTAGACATTCAATCACTTAATTAGTTGCTCAATGACTAGGCTTTCCACCTCCGTAGCGGTGCAGCATGGATCAGGCTAAACCCACCTAATTACAGCCAATAAGAGGACACTAGGATATAGCGAAAATGTTATACCGCCAGGTCCTATTTTTAGTCCTCTTCACAAGTAGAGACGCACGTCAAGAAAGGTAAACAGCTTAGAACAGCGTAAGTCACACATCCTTGCCCTAGCCAGGTCCGCATCTAAATGTTCTTTTAAATCTCTACTAATATTGCTGCTCTTAAGTTCTAGGATGCTGTCACCAAACATATCAATATCGTTCTTTATCCCTTTCATCTGCTCGTTAATACCACTTCTAAGCAGCGTTATTTATCTCCAAGCATAACCTAGCGTTCTCCTGCCTTATCGCCTTGTTCTAAAGAGTAAGAGCCTTTATATTTTGTTAAAAGACCTACGCTTAGCTCTCAAGCTCAGACTCTTGTTTAAGCAGGATTTCAACTCTCTGCTGCAGTTCTTTGAATTCAGCTTTCTTCCTATCACGAGACTTCGCTCTGTGGCTAATGTTAGTGCTTATAGATTAGACAATCACAGATTAAAGAACTTACGCGGTCACTCTGTTCCTTAGCCGCCGTCTTTGTTAGGCTAGATTACGCTGTTCTTCCTCTAGAGGCGTGTTATCCGTCTCATCGCTAGCCACTTGTTAGACAGTGACGGTTAGATTCTCTCTTAGAAAGATTTAACAATTTGTTAAAAATAATACGCTAACGTTAGGCTATAATCGTTTAAGAGGACTTATAGAATAATTAAGTTAACTTTCTATAATAGAAGCAGATGCTGTTATAATATAGAGTTTAAATAAGAAGTCTACAAGGTTTCCATCACCACAGTACGCCTTAAGAGCGTTAGCTGTTTAGATCATGCCAAGACTAAAAAGCTCTAAAGGAAAGTATTAATTCAGATCTAGAAAGACAGAGTTAATGCTAATAAAAGTCAGTGCTAACTTACGCTGTTATAAACAGGACTTACGTGTCTAATGCTCTCTTAGAGGCAATAGAGGTTATGTAGTGTTCTATGCTGTCTCCTTAGAACGCAGGAAGCAGATTCTTAGTGCGCGTAGAAACGCAAGCTGCTATGCCTTTAATTCAAAATGTATTAGGATGCGATTAGATAATAATTTAAGAGAGATACCTGTGCTAATTGACTTCTAGGACGTACAGACATGGCTCTTTATACTCAAGGTCTATAGACCTACATCTCAGCGCTCGCATGATCTAATCTAAAAACTAGCAAACAATTGTCCCAAGACGGCACGACAGCGCCTCCACAAGTCAGGCTTGCAATTAATGCACATGCAGCTTTGACAGCCGTGAAAGGGGCGATGCTAGAGACTAACCTTTCTAGTCTCACCTTACATGGATAACCTAGGGTGAAGATCAACTATAGAAGCCCTAATAGAGTTAATTTGTCTTAAGATTAGTAATGCATTGCCTCTTCTTTGCCAAGAGGCTGGGCTAATGTAGCATGACCATGTCGGGCGACGACTCGTGCTTCATGCGTACCAGACCTGCCCCATAGGCAATACAGGAGATAACAAGTGCCATGCTAAGCCATAGATAATAAACGACGACACAACAGGCAAGCACTACGGGAAGACAAGGCAAAGCTAGTTTCTTATTACATCGCCTAAACACTAATAGTGTAGCTAATAGTTGTCTACCACTATAACGCCCAAGATAAGAAGGGCGCATCGTCTAGCGGTAGGCCAAGAGCTTCATTCGCAGGCTATGCTTGTGAATAGCGCTAAGCAAGGTCTACTTAAAATGCATGATTAACCCAGCCTCTTCGCCCTTCATAACAAGGCGTAGCATCCATGGCTACTTTACCCTTAATCCTAGGTAGATTAGACGTATCAAAAAGTCTATATAAGGTTGTTAAGCAGCCTACTTGCTCTTGTCTTTATATAAACTAGTTTTTAGCAAATGCTTCTTAATCGCACTACTTTTAAACACAATTCTTCAAAGTCCAGAAATACTAGTATTGCTATAACCAATTACTTTCAACTTTTAATAGAAAGCCTTACCTAACAATTTAATTGCTTTGTCTTTTTCTATCCAATAAATTAGAACTTATGTAGCAAGAAGTAGAGGAAAAGCTTGCTAATTACAACGTCCACGTAAACAATTAAACAAGGTTAGAGACGCAGTTTAATCTCGTAAAGCTTTATAAAAGGATAGGATTCTATAAGAAGGCTAACTAGCTCTATCATAACATTTTTGTAGAGATTATTAGGAAAGGAATCATAGATAAATAGTATCTTCCTTAACTTTAACGCCCTACTACTAACGCCTAAAGAACTTAAGGAAGAGAGAACAATGCTGCTCTACTAACAAAGATAAGCTGTTAAACGTTAAGAACATGCCCCTAAAAACAATTTAACCCGCCTATCGTCTTAATTTAGCCTTATAGAACTCTGTTAGCAAGAGGTATTAGAGGAAAAGAAGGAAGCAGAGCTAATATATAGAAATATTTATACTTTAGCATTTACGATAGGAACCTATAGTTAGAGAAGACCCTTTTATAGCTTAAAATTAAACCTTAATTGCTCTATGTACTCTTGTTTAGATCAGCGCCCTAAACCTAAAAAATAGAGTTCTGCTTTAAGAACAACATTACTCTCTGCTATATGCTCTCTTATACCTCTTATAAGCTCTAGCCTTATAGTGTTGCTACATTTAGACTGCTAAAGGTTTTCTACTATAAACAGGTTAAGTAGATAGAGCAAGGAGGGGTAAACACTATTAGCGAGCAACATTTTACTTATCTATACAGTCCTGCAAGGGAGAAAGATCTTACTAAGAGGAATATCCTAGCAGGATAGACAGAGGGGAAGCAGTTTATTCCTATTTAACCCTAACAGAGTCCCTGCTAATATTTGCTCCCAAGATCATTAAACATCTTCCTAATAATAAAGCAAGCAGCTAGCGCAAAGAGAGGCTCTAAGAAAAGCTATCCCATGCCGCCTAGACATTTCTTGCAAAAAATGCCCTTCTTCATAATTAGAATAGATTCCTAACAAAAATCGCCAAGCGACGAAGTCAACAATACTAGGGAAGGCAAGGGTAATGACATGGGAGGACCTTGAGGAGGCGCGAAAAAAGCAGGCAGAGAAAGAGGCAAAGAAGGCTGCTAAGGAGGCCAGGGAAGCTACTACAGGCAAGAAACGCGGTCGACCGCGAGACAGAGGAAGGCGAAGCGCAGCCTACAGAAAGTGAAGTTAGTCCTTCAAAGCCAAAGGTTATGCGAAGGAGTGACGCGCAGGTTAAGGAGGTTGAGCTTATGCCAAAGCCATGGCAGGCCCCAAAGGCGCAGATGTATTAATAGAAAGATGTAATTAGATATAGTAGCTAGCAAATGCGGCTTCACCCAAACGCAGCTTGCAATACAATTATGCCCCATGCGAGTGCTGACTAGACGGATAGACCCAGCTAGCGGTAAATTTAGAGTCGTATATGCTACAAGGGTAACAGGTAGAGTCACAGCAATGTACGATACTAAAGAAGAGGCAACGGTCGTTATAGTAAAAGAGAGTTAGCGTACTTTTATGTCTAGTCCAAACGCTCAACACTATACTAAAGGTTAATTTAAGATCAAGAGGAGAAGCGAAGCCGCCGCTAGATTATCTCTTGTTTAGAGCTGCCGTGCTATACTAAAAATGTCTATAACAGTTCTATCATTTTTATACGCAGACTAAGCTTCCTAAATACATTTGTTTAGTCTTAAGAAATTAAATATCAAAAGCTGTTCTTTCTTCTTTCGCTCATCTCAGCTATTCTCCCATGCCGTTTCATCTAGATTGCGATTCTCGTTCTCCTCTGCTTCCCTAGCTAGGGTTGCGCAAGTCTTTAGTACAAAATGGGGATGCACGTGCTCTAGCATAGATCTCTACAACTATAGTCTCTCCAAGTCCGCCAAGTCTCTAGGAGCATTGCAGGCGTTTATGAGTCTCTTTTCCAAATCCGCATCTAATAAAATATTTTGTGCGCCTAGATCAAAAATAATGTTCTTATCATCAACCCAGGTACTGTTATGCAACATTGCCATGCCTCCTAGATGTATCTTAGTGTATGCTAAATAATTCTAAACAGTTCTAGTCTCAATGCGTAATTATGTTCCTACGAGATTTATAACTTCCACATAGAAAGGAGTGTCATAGAAAGGGAAAAGTAAGTTGCCTATTATGCTTAGCGTGTTTATTAGTCAATCCTAATCCTAAGTCAGCACAAACTAGCTATTCTTAAATAGGAATAGTACGTTAAGAAGCGCATCGCCCTATAGATAACGCATCGCAAACTAAAACTTAAGTATAGTCTACATACCATAGTCTACTGTTGTGATTTATGTCAGCAGCTCATTAAGACATTGACTAAAAGGACCTTTTTCAAAGGTCAACACCCATGCACACGCAGATAAAGTGTCTCTCAATTCACTTAACCAGCTAGGGGGACATTAGCGCCTAAAATCAAGATCCCACACAGTTATAGGGTGTTAAAGATATGTTAGATTCTATCTAGTAGTGAATATAGTCTAATAGTGCATTCCTTTAATTAAGTTAAGATAATATTTAGCTCGCTCACAACCACAAACATTAGCAAAAAGTAGCATTCCTTTAATAAAGGTCTCTTTGCTCCAGTTTATAGAACCCTCCTTTAGCCGCTTAAAATAGGCAAGCAGTTCACTTAAGGGCGGCTCATTTTGCACAGCCGTAAGGATATCCGCGTAATAACTGTTTATATACAGGAGAAAGCGCACTCTCTATAATTGTACGCCCTAAGGACTTTCTAACGCCACCTCTGCATAGGTATTAGTCAAATCAGTCGTGTAAGGTGCGCGGGACAGGACGTAAAGCAAGCAAAGGTGAAAGGACGTACAATACCAAGGACAGCAGACGACTGTGATCAGAGCGCTATTAGGAGATACTAGATTAAGAAGAAGCAGATTGGAGGCACAGGTAGCGGAATGCAGGTGAGGGCGTGAGGGTAGCTGAGATGCTTCGAGGCGTGGAAATGAAAGCCCAATTCTGACAGCAAGAGAGCAAAGGCGCGTGTCAAGTGAAATGCACCCGGTTATTTTCTAGGGTTTTCAAGCATTTTCAATAATATATTCTGGCGTCGTCAAAACTTCGCATGAAGATATCACACTAGTCAAAACTTAGATTGTTTACAACTTCGTGATTGTCAAGATAAGCCATTATGGCCAGTTATGCCAAGACTAGAGACGACTAGCAAATCGTCAACGAAGATAGAAGCACGACTTAGGAAATTAGTGAAGCTGACGAAAGCAGGGTTCGCGTAGTGAACCAAGCTAATAAGGGCATGTTAGACGATAACAGCACAATTCGAGCCGTCAGTGAAGCTAATAAAGGCATGCGTAAGGATAGAAGCACGGCGGTCATGTACGCAATTCCTTAGATCTCTAGCAAGGGTATAGTACTAATTTATTACCATATAGACGAGACTACGCTCTTCCTACACCCCTTAATATAACAAGTGTCCTTGTTAAGACAAAGAGCAATAGTAAAGACGTAGTGCTAGGTGTTAAGGATTATCCCTTAGATTCGCGTTCTAGTACTGCTCTTAACGACAATGAGGAAAGCCGCGCGTTATCCCTATAGCTAAACTAAATGTAGAGACAACAGGAAACAAAACAGGGGGACAAACGAAGAGACTTATCTTTAGTATCAACGTCAAAACAGAGAGCGGCTGTATAAAGGGGTCTAGACTAATGTTAGAATTCCTAGCCTTTATAGAAGCACATTGAATAGCTAAAAATAGCACAGCAGACCCGTCTAACAATCAAGCCAAGGCTATAGGACTTGAGATCTAGATAGGTCTAGCCAAGATTTAGAAATTGCTCCTGCTAGCTATAAAGGATAGAGACGAAGCATAGGCTATATTATCGCTTAAGAACGGTGCTAACGTAAATTCAAAGGACAGTTAGGGATGTGCTATCACATATGCTATTAAATAGGAGAATAAGACAGTTGTTATAGACCTGCTCTAAAGAGGTGCTGATGTAAATTTAAAGGACAGCTAGGGATGTGCTCACATATATGCTATTAAATAGGAGAATAAGACAGTTGTTATAGACTTGCTCTAAAGAGGTGCTGATGCAAATTTAAAGGACAGCTAGGGATGTGCTCTTACATATGCTATCAAATGGGAGAATGAGACGGTCGTCATGGACCTGCTCTAACAAAACCCACAGAAGGAGGCAGCAAACCTAGAAATTTTGACACCTAATGGCTTTACTTAAATTATTGCGTCTAGGCACGCTGTTAAAGCTTGCATAGTGTCTACTAGCCCGCGCTCTATTTAGTTTTTTAGAGATTTAGCTAGTGCTGTTAATACATTCTTAGAAAGATGTTGACGTGATAGGAGTTAGGAAAGAGACTGTCTTAACGCCTGTGCTGCCACTGGCGCAAGATCTTTCTGCCCTTTATGATGTGAATGTCCTAATCATAAATGCGTATATAAAGTTGTTAAGAAGCTGTTTTTCTGTTATAGTACTAGCGTATTTAGCGTGCACCCTAGTTCCGAACATATATTATAACAGCATTAGATAATTATTCTAATATAATCTAATAGCAATGAATAGATTCAGATATCATTTTGCCACAAGGGCTGTATATAAATTCCACTCAATATAGTAATCCTAATTAGAGGAGCTAGCAAGGGCCGTTTAGCCAGAGCGTCTGATCTATGACATAATTGCGATACAAACGACACAGCAAACTGTTATCTTAACGAGGCGTAAGGTGGTGGTACTTGAGACTTTGTCTTTAGTAGGTACCACTGTGGGTAGCTAGTGGTGTTGCTGTGTGGATGCGGACCATCATAGGCAGACTGGCATAGGGGCTCTATGTTGTTGAGAACGCGTGAAGCCGCATTCGCTAGCCACTGTACTATAATGGTTGTAATCCACTGTCAGAATTATGTCAAGAGCTTCGCGCTCTGAATGTTCTAGCCACAGACTTCACCCATCACGTGCTCTAGATGTGGCTTATCTTTACTAATTACATATACGTTGAGAGGCGCTTGAGATGACCAGGTCATCTCGCTTAACTTGGGAGGTACCGATCGGCGTGGCGACATTGCATGATTCATCCTTTTTCGGCTGCCGTAGGGCTGATAAAGACCTATCAGCGTGATACTGACTGAAAGGGTTGGATACTGATATCAGACTTTATACGGGCGGCGGATGGATCTGCGTTAGGGCTCTACGAGAGGAGACCTACCCTGCCATAATATGACGCCCTTGTGAGATTGGCGCGGCGGCAACGACAAGGGTTGTTGAATGGGCTCTCTGCTAGCAATTGCGTACGAGGCAGAAAGGTTTGCACGGTGTACACATCGCGCGGAGGGGTGAGCCAGTAACTGTTGTTGATTGTTGATTGATGTCTAAGTCTGTGCGAAGGAAGGGAATATTTATCCCTTTGTGCGTACGACCGTAACATAAGACTACGTCACACGACAACCAACCACGCACTTTAATGCTGCTGTTTAGACACTAGCAACTTTTTCTTTTTCCTTCGTACAGACCTTGCCTAAGGTACCCTGTTTTTGTCCTGCCTATAGCTATTGATTGCGCGTACGGAGCGCTCACTACGTGGCGCCCTGTCTCCCGTCTCGTGCAGGCTCAAGTCTGTCAACTGATGCTTTAACCCTAATAGTTAGATAGTTGTGCGAAATCAGTTTCTTAAGCGCGGAGTTTGGCGCCTTCTTCGTACAGGCATCTGCTAGGTTGTCTTTGCCATTGATCTACCTAATTTCTGTAATCTCCCTCTTTTTGTACGATTCTTAAATTAACATAATATTAATCATAAGCCTCTTCTCGTTTGTTGTGCTAAGCTTTACGAGACATTTGTACAGAGATCTTGAATCTGTGCATAGTACAATAGGTACTGTAGGTATTCTAAGCGTGCGTGTGATCTAGTTAATTGTCGTGCTTAGTGCGATCGCGCAGTCGAATCCTCCTACTATTCTATATAGTTCACTGGCTAGTACTGAGCGGGTAACGCGTTTACACTTAGAGGAGTTCTAGTGTATGATATTGCTTGTAATTTTAAAGTCATACGAGTTCCTAGTGCGCTGCTTAACTCTAAGAACAATAAGGAAGCCAAGTTATAAACTTAAGTCCTTGTTGTTCGCGAATAATCTATTAGTAAAGATAAACAACTTTGTATAGGAGAGATCAAGTAGTACGTACAACAGTCCTTAATCCTAGTTGTTAATTTGCTATTAGATTCGTACGTTTAATGCCTTAATATCGTCGTGCGACAGCGACATAACTTAAGCAGCAGTAGACAAGTCAAATGCTGCCTTAGGTTGACACACTAATGCGATATAGGCACCTCGTGCGCGCTGTTTAATGTACTTCTGCGCGGCGTCCTTGGCGTTTGGGTCTACTATATAGAGGTTCCTGGCTTGTCCCTTCTAAGTTAACAAGATTACAGTGTTGTCTCGTACGAGCTGGATCTTTCCTCTATTAAATTCTACGGGCTGTTTATGTGATAATATTGTCTTAGGCTTTGCGCGGAACTTGGCCTTCTGCAGCTCCTCTTCTTCACGTCACGCGAAATTAGCTATGACGATACTAAGGGTGTCGTCTGTTTATAGCCCTGTGATTCCAAACGTTTTTATGCCTTCGTGCGTGATTAATAGGCATGGATTGTACGAGGAGGTTTCTATGCGGAGTTTGTCCTTGTAGTGGTTATAATATGTCTTGAACTAATACAGGCCAGATTCTGCTGCGCTGTATAGTAGTCGCACGACTCTAAATATCGTGCGTAGAGGAAAGCTTTTATGGAGTTCTCTTAGTAGTTATGCGAACAACGTTTGTGTGAGTCTGTCTGTTAACTATACGTACGCTTAAGTGATATTACGTAGCTTATAGTACATACTATACAAAGCTATTAGCAATAGGCTAATAGCCAGGATTAGCCTCTAACTTATTCTTTAAATTATAGGAGACTATATAAGAATCTCCTTCTTTTCCTTATCTAAATGCCCTGCAAGCATAAGTCGTGATTTTTTATATAGCTATGTTAATTTCCCTTTAATTTCACGTACGAGACGAAGGTTAAAGATCTGTCCCTTGTGGACTAATAGATCATATAAGAGTACCTTAAACGTGCTGCTTGCAATTAGACTCTCTATTTCTATATAGTCTAATTCTTTAAATAGTTTCCTAGGTGTTATGATAACACTGTCCGCACAGAGCTTGATCGCCAGCGCGTAGTTATCCTTTTCCTTCTAGGTTAGGAACATCATGTCTTATACAGGATTCTTGCGTGGTCTCCCACGGCCTCTCTTAACTAGTTATAGTTCTAGCTTAGGTTCGTATGACGAATCTAATGCTGCTTAAGGGGCTGCTTCGTGCGGTCTATTAGCTAGGGTTAGTTGCTTACATGGGCGACCTCTCTTTCATGCCTGTAGGGGATCCCTTTATATAGGGGCTAGTTCGTCTAGATCTAGCAGTTCTTGCGCAGGTTTATCCTTGTCCTTTGCACGATAATACAGCATGACTTGCGTGCAGCAGAATCTTACTAGACTGTTCTCTATCTCAACAACAACGTCTAGGGCCTTAATCCCCTTTACTACGTATAGTCCTGTCTATCCTTTCTTCTCTTGCCACGTCTTTACTTTAGAACTAAGTAGAAGATTTAGAACTTTATATAATGTTAGGCTATTCTAAGTGTTAATCGCATAGTTAATATTAACTTTTGCCCTTTTGCTTTAAAGCATCCTTATTGCCTTTTATACAGCGTTAGCTTACGTGATAATGTTAGGGGATAGTGCAGAATCTATGTTAATCCTTAGGTACGTTCTAAACACAAGCAACGTGGGTACAAGACTGTTTAGTCCTGCTATATTGTTAAGGGCTTTGACAGCTATCTGTAGCACTAACTTATCATCTATATGATTGTCTAATTCTGCATGGAGGATGTCGTACGCACGTCGCAGTAGTGCGTGTGCGCGCTTGATCTTCCCTATAGCCTAATAGGCCTCTACTAGCATCTGTTAACATGTTGCTCCTACGATCTTCGCGCGATTCTAGAAGTCTTTAGATGCAAAGTTTATACTAGGGTCATGTACGATATAATCAGGTAGGCCTTAGTACGTGTTGATCTAACACTTGCAGAGCGCGTCCTAGGTATCTCATGCAGACATTAATTTTAAGAAGGTTGCTGCTTAGAACAATGTATCTACGTTAATTACATGTAGTACGTCTTAGTTGCTAATTTATATAACGTTAATTACTATCTTATAATTAAAGTATAAATTATCCTTAATCATAAACTTAAATCTTCGTAGTGCTAGGTTATGTAGCTAACACATATAGCAGAACTTCTTAATCTCCTTAAGTATAGAGGGATTAACATTATGTCTAGCGCTCTTAAGCATTATATAAAGTTATTCTATATAAGGATAGCTAAATCTTCTATGTAGTCGTTAAAGTTCTTTTTTAGTAAAGAAAGACATTAATTCCTTCTTTTATATGTTAAAGAATAAATAACCCTATTTTTATATAACTAGGACAGTATTCCTATTGCTTTATATAATTACATTCTGCACGTTGTTAAAGTACGCACCCATTCAGTCTACGTCTGCTAGAGACAGTAGGAACAGTGTTAGGGTGTCTAGGATGTAGTACGTCACGTTACTAACTAGGTTAGTAATTCATGCAGTACTAATTAATCCTGTTAATCCTTGTCCTCTAAAGCTAATACTCTCCTTCCTTAGTGTCTAGTCTACTTTCGTATAAAGGAATTCTTGCAGGTATGCTTTAAGTTATAACTTTCTAACAGTAGAAATCCTTGCTACGCTAGTATCCTATAGTTCACCTTAGTATACTATATAATATTAATCCTTAAGAATAAACTGTTCTACGTATCCTTTAGGTTCTAGGCTGTAGATGTCCTCTGCTGTCACGCAGTAGAGAAATGCAGCAGTAGTAAGGTAGTTAACAATCTCTTCGCCTTCCTCTTTATCTAGGTCGTCGTCGTGCAACTCCTCTTCCTCCTGCTCTAGTTTACCTTTAAATTCCTAAATATACGCGCTTACCTCCTTGCGCGTTAGTGTCTTATTATAGAATCCTTTATACAAAGAGATATACTAGCGTTTTGCATAGGATTAATCTATGTAAGGATAATTTATTAACTAACATCCTTTCTTATAGCAGACAAAGCATCGCTTTAATCATATAACAGAGCGTAATCTAAATAATCCTCTATATCCCCTTAGACTTCTTCCGCGTTGTTAAAAGCCACGCGTATAAGAGGAATTGTATCTCCTGTCAGTGTAGTACGCGTCCTAGGGTTTGTTTATAAACGCATTATTCTGTTAATTAATCATAACTTAAAGTGCTAAACAAAGGTCACTAAACAGTGCCTCACACGTGGGCTTGATTAAGAACATAGCTTGTTCAAGCTCAGGCTGTCCTTAACATGCTTATACGACAGCAGTGTAAAGAGGTATCTTGCCTTAGAATTATAGACTAAGAGCTCTCTACGCGAGAATAAGCTTATTAATTATAGCTTTAAGAGCTTTATGTAGAGTTTTTATAGGGTTCTCCTGCTTAATTTATGTAAAGCTTATTGTTGTCTAATCTGTCTAATACTAGTTATAATTCACGTTAGTATTAAAGTAATTGCTAAGCTGCTCGTATAGGACCTTCCACGTCTTCCTAGGGCTAATATTATAAAGGTAGAACATATGTGCGCGGCCTTTAAGGATATTAGGGAAGATGCTTACGTACAAGGCCTTATAGATAGCAAGGCGTTAGCAGAGCTTAATAAACACCATAGCCTTGTTAGCTAGGATATCGTACGGTTGCCCTGTGTAGTTGTTCTCCTTCTTCTAGGCCTTCTGGAATTATACAACCTTCTTAGGCGCAAGGTTCTCTGCTATAATATCTTGTGTAGGTGGAAGTTAGTATAGATTATACAGCGATTGAATCGCGTGCAGTGGGTACAGGCTTTGGGGGATCTCATGCGTAGCTATAGGAGTATATAGCTGCCTAGTTATGCTCTTATATGATAAGTTATTATGAGGTGGTTGTACTAGTTATAGAGGAAGTATCAGGTCTGTGGGTGATTTGTACAGAGACATCCTCTGTGGCGTTGGAACTGGCGCTAGTAGTGACGGCTTCGTACGGTGTTCTAATAGGATAGTAAACGTGTGTTCTCCTTTTGCAAGTCTGTACAGCGTAATAGCTTCTGTTTTGTCTTTCTTAAAACTAATGCCCTTGTTCTACAAGGTGGCAATCAGTTCTTATAGAAAGGCTTGGCCAAGCTCTCTAAAGTGTATAAGCTCCTACTCTGCGAAATCGTCCTAGAAGTTCTTAAGGGTTCGTACGCCTGTTGCGCTTAACGCGCGGAGTTCTATAATTAAGTTAGCTGCGTACGAATTAAGCTTCTTCTTTAGCGTGTTGTCTAACAGTCTAATCTTGTCTACCTAATCCTTAATATTCGTTTGCTCTGCTAGGGTCTTTGCTAAGATGCCTATAAGAGGTACGTATTAGTCGTACGCTAATACGTCATGTTGGCTAGTTAGGGATAGAGCTAGTGTTGCTTGTTGCTCTATGGTAGTCAGTTATGCGTTGTGGCGCGCTGTCTTACTTCTTGTCGTACGCTGCCTCTAAACAGCCTCGTGCGAAAAGATAAAACGGACCTCCTAGCGTTAAACAAGCACTACTATTCATATAGTACCTCTAAACAGTATCGTATGAACAGGTTTCCTGTTCTTAGTTAGGTAACTAAACAGAGATTTATAGCCACTCGCACGTAAATTAGACTCTGTCTTTACTCTTGCTAATTTATAGTTAAATTAGTAAGAAAAGGATTCCTCTTGTACGCAATCCTCTAAACAGAAAGGTATAAGAAGAGCTTCCTGTCTTATAGTATTTGAACTACTAATTAGTGTTGAATGGGCTCTCTGCTAGCAATTGCGTACGAGGCAGAAAGGTTTGCACGGTGTACACATCGCGCGGAGGGGTGAGCCAGTAACTGTTGTTGATTGTTGATTGATGTCTAAGTCTGTGCGAAGGAAGGGAATATTTATCCCTTTGTGCGTACGACCGTAACACAAGACTACGTCACGCGACAACCAACCGCGCACTTCAATGCTGCTGTTCGGACAAGGGTTGTATTTTTCTGGGCAGCGGTGGCGGAGAGATAGAAGACGACCCTAAGTCGACAATACAAGCAGCGAAACAAATATAAGTAATTGCACGGAAGGGTTCTGCACCTGCAAAACCTAGGTACCTGTTATTTCCCTCGCTACGTGGTGATGCTCGCTACGTGGTGAGGGATAGTACATATTCTCTAATTATTTCTATCAGACGTTCCACGAAAATGTTATCTTCAGAAGAAGCATTATCGCGATTACATAACCTTGCTAGCGAAACAGAACATCTTGTAGTTTATATAGGCCAGGCAGATAATGCCTTGCTCATTAGTCTCTCTATTGATCATACAAAGTTTAAAAAAGCCGCAACTAATATCAGACACCAAATTAATAGAAACAACATCTCTTAAGAGTAGAATCAACAAGGGCGACAATAGTCAAGGAAAAGACGATACGAAAAATAAGCACGTTAAAGAAAAAATTGTCTTTAATCTTTCAGCGCCTAACAGCATCAGCTCTAGACAATGCACGTAATCAAACTAGGATAAAGCAAACAAGTCTACGCTATGCCTAGATCCAAAGCCTACGCCCAGATAGCATCATTTCCTAGGCAGCAGCGTTGCCAATTATAGACTGGAAGTCAGACGGCATGTCTAATAGGGTGTTTGACTCTGTATCTTTTAATTAGAGGTTATGCTGCACTTAGAAGAATACAATAAGTTTCTTAATACTGTCCGTCCCTAAGTCAAGAGACACACTCTGTCGCAAGATAAAATACAGGTACTTTAAACTTAAACAGCTTTAACTCTCTAGGTATATAGAATAGTCTCAAAACTTAGTATATAGAATAAAGTATACCTTCTCTAAAATACTTTCCACCTTGTTACGCTATCAAAGATAGTTACGACGTCGCCTCTAAGCCTAGCTATAGAGAGCTTCCTTTTATGTTATGTAAGAACCTCTTAACCTATAACACTATAGTTAAGTCCTATTCGCTTCTTAAACTCAAAAAAAGGCAAATCTATATATCTAAATCATATTATACAGCTAAGAAGTTATTACTAGCCTTAGGGCTGCCAGAGCATGCATTATCATGCGTTGTTCCCACCTCAGTTGGTACTTCCTATTAAAGCAAACAAGGATCCCTAGTTGGCGCGACACTTACCCTGCCGGCTAAGTTTTATTACTTTGTATCGTATCCCACCCAATCTGGCGCCAAGCAAGTCAGGTGCCTACCGTGGCTAAGGATCTATATTTGCTCTAGCGCAATCACATGCTATCACATCACATGCTATCTCATGCACGAATAGCCCCGCACTTCTCTTAGACAATCAGCTATGTGTGAGCGGTATACAGCTACAAGTAGCCCAACTCTTAAATCTTTCAGGGTAAGCCTATCGTTATCTACATAGATTGAAGGAAATAAATAACCACTAGTAGGATAGAAGAAATGTGTACCTATATTAAGTATAAGGTGACGTTCAAGAAGTGCACGAATAAGCCAAAGCACATCGTCTCTAAGAAAAGATATAACACAAGTGGATGCAAGAAATTCAAAGAATCTAGGTTAAATTGCAGCAATAAGGCTACGCCCGCAAAGGGCCTGAATGGACAGGTTATTCAGCTTAGCTCTACGACGCAACTAGGAGAATGCGAGAGATGCCTTAGCTGAACTCATCCTATAGGTTTAGGTATTCCAACGTATGCTAATTTTCTAGATACAAAACGTCTAACTAATTTCCTGCCTAGTATTGCTATAGTAATCCCAATAATAAGAAGTACGAGAGGTAGTTAGACGACATGAGCGGCGCTATGTATATCCAAGGGCTTCGAACGGCAGATAACTTCAATTTGTTAGTTACAGTCTAGGCTAGAATAATAGTACTCATACCTTCTATATCCTTGCGGACATCAGCAGCACTGTTGTATATAGCTCGCTAGCATTTTGTGATTATCGTTCCAACTAGCCCAAGAGAGTCTGTCTCCAGGAATTCGCCGTTTTGGATCAATGTCTGAATCTCGTCGTCATGCCCTTGATCCAGGAGGTCCTGATACGGATTCGCCCCAGTCATGAGATGGTAGAGGACGGAGCCTAGAGCAAAGAGGTCGGCGGGGATAGATTGCCTAGGACCTGGATATCGATGGCTGGCGTTTACGATGACAAGTAGAGGGGATCTATCTAGGGATGAGCCGCCAAAGTCTGCTAGCTTCGCGTCAAGGTTGTTAGTTAAGAAGACGTTGTTGAGAGTTAGATCGCCGTAGATAACCTTCAAAGTATGAGCATAACAGAGGGCGTCTGTAATCTAATACCCCCAGTGTAGCCTCTGCTCACCATCTACCTTAGGGTGCTTGCTAAGATAGCCAGAGAGGTTCCATTTTGGAGCATACTTAAGACAGATACCAGAGTCGTATTGCCCGTAATATTTAAGTAGCCCATGATGCCCACCACGCTGCTTAAATCGCTCGTAGATAGCCTTCTCAACAGCAATCCTATCCTCAGTGTCCTGGTCGTGAGCGGTCTTGATGACCGTTTGCGACGCTTTGTCTAGGCACACCATGCCAGTTGTTCCCCAGCCAACGATGTCATTGGAACCGAATCCTGTCGCATAGCGGATGCAGTCAGCCATGCGGAGAGGCTGTGGAATCGTTGGCTATAGAGTGGACATTGGAGACAGAGGATGTCAAAGCGGGTCGTGGGAGACGGGTAACAGCGAAATACGCTGGCGACGACCTGCGACTAACACTCAGCATAATCAGGGCCTCAGGCGCCGTACAGCTATTCATTGCAGCATTAACAGTAGAACTTACAGCATAGTAAGATAGTTAGGCGATCTTATAGGGTCAATTACAACAACTACAGTAACAAGCCAACGGCACAAAAGCAGCGCGGAAAATAGTAATACTGATACCAAATCTATTTATAGGCCTCATTACTTAACGATTTAGGTTAGCTTAAAAGTCCAAGTGTGGCGCCCTGTTCTAAAAATGTCTAGGACCACGTGCCCAGTTTCTTTTGCCCACGTCTCCATTAGCGCCCAACAGCCGGCGTCGTCTGGAGATTGCCTCGAGCTCTCAGTCACTCGACCCTGCCCTATTCCTCCCCACTAACATAGACAGAGCCAGTCAAGCACTTGCACGAGGTGCTCCTCCTAACGTGCCTAAATCGTACCGTGCCCTAGCAGATCATAGCGGCGTCCCTCGCTCTACCCTCCATCATCGTGCACGTGGACGACAGTTAATTAAAGAGAAGGCTAAAAGCCAGCAGTATCTCACTAATTTAGAGACTAAAGCTGTTGTTAACTTTTTGCTATAAATGTCAGATCTTAGACAACCCATACAAATAAAGCACATACTTTTAATAGCCTTTAGTGCCACCCGCCACCAACCAACGCCTGACCAACCACGCAAGCCTCCAGGCAAAAACTAGTCCAGGTCCCTAGAGGAAAACTATCTAGAACTCAAGGCAAGAAGAGTTAGCGCGCTAGACTAGAACCGCCATAAGAAAAATACGTACAAGAAGATCGCACACTAGTTTAAGGTAATTAGCAAGCTGTTACATGATCTAGCTATTCTAACAGAGAATGTCTACAACATGGACGAGACTAGAGTCATGCTATCTATGCCTAGTTCTGTCAAAGTCCTAGTAGGTAAGGACGATATGCAAGATTATAGAGGCGCGCGTATCAAGCAAACAACAGTAACTGCAATTAAGTACATCAGTGCTAACAGTAGGTACTTGACGCCTATAATTATCTAGCCTGCTTCGACGCACCAAAGTAACTAGATTACATTCCTAACACCCAGATAGCAGTATGCGTGCAATAAGTCTAGATATACTAACTCTAAGATTAGCTTAGAGTGGCTTAAGCGCATATTCAACCCCTAGTCTAAGGAGCGAGCTAAGCAGAAACCACAGGTGCTTATCTACAACGGTTTCAGGACGCACGAGACCCTCAAAATCTTAGAGTATTGTTTTAAAAACAACATTATCCTGTGTCGTCTCCCCTCTCATACCTCCCACAAGCTCCAGCCCTGCGACGTCGCGGTATCTGGCCCATTGAAGGCCGCCTATCGCGGGCAGGTTAATCAACTAGAGCGAGGAGGTGTAGATACAATTGGTAAGGAGCATTTCACGTCTCTCTACAGCCCCACAAGGGACAAGGCCTTCACAGCTAGAAACATCAAGGCCAGTTTCGCTATAAGTAGTTTAGTGCCCTTTAACCTAGAGAGAGTTCTTAAAGATATGCTAAAGCCCCCTGCTACATTAACTATCCCTAAAGCCCCTATTCTGTAAGAGGAGATGCCACAAACGCCTGCAACGCCCCTTACACCAGTGTCAGCAGATGCTCTTATGTTACTACAGAATCTAATCATCAAACACAATGCGCGCACGCTTAATAAGGCAACTAAACAGCGCCTACAGAGGCATGTACAGAAGTTCGTCAATGCTGCCAAAATATGCTTTGCTAAGGGTGCTCTCTAGCAGGACCACATTTAATTCTTGCTCCAGATTAACAACAAAGCCAAAGTTCAACAAACGACCAAGTCAGAAATACTAGCGAGAGGCAAAGGGAAGGTAATGAGCTATAAGGACCTTAAGGCTGTTCAAGTGGCGCGTGCTGCGAAAGAGCAAGCTAAAGCAAAAGGAAAAGGAAAACATAGTCAGAAGCGTAAGACGCCTGTAGAGGCAGAGGCGACAGAGCCAAAGGCCAAAGTTGCGTGGATGAGCAAAGCGCAGCGTGAAGACGAGGTACCGCTAGAATCAGGATCATAGAGAGCCCCAGTAGCGCGGATGTATTAGAGTCTTAGTCATTGCACATTTATGTAAACATAGAGAGGTAGGAATTAATGCTAGCGTTTGTTATTATGTCTCTGTCGCGCTTAAAATGCCTTACAGTGACTGTGCCCGCCGTCGTAATGCCCGTTATCTCTGCTAGACAGTGTTTTATTCTATTCCCTAAGCCCTACTAGTAATAACCTTGCCCGTATTATCCTTAAACTCATAATACCAGCTGGATGCTCGCTAGAGGCGGCAGAGAGAGGGATCAGTGGTTTATCGCTACAGTAATTCGATCGAACGGCGTGCGGCGGATATTGTCGCTAAGGGTGGCTAGATGTAAACAGCAAGAAAGCTACTTCGCAGTATAGCAAGCCCTAGTTAGGATATTTAAGTGAAGTTTATATGAACGCATATACTCTAAGGCAAGGTTAGTATTATCAAGCTGCGTTATTAATTTCATACGTTATTAAAGAGCTAAAGACGAACCTATAAGCCAAGGCCCCGCATCGTGTCTCGTGATTTAGAGCGTACAGCTACAGACCTCTCATAATGTAAGATATATTACACCATACCAAATCAGGGATCCCTAAAGCCTGAATACAAGGTACCAATCAACGTGGCGACAGTGCATAATGCAGGGCGCCATAGCCGCCACACCGCAGTTAATAACTTCTCAGCATAGCAGTAAGACTAGGAAACCTATATAATGCCCTCCTATAAGTTTAGGAGCGAAAAGAGCTTAAGGCTAGTGCTGTAGGTCAAGGGGTCTTGTTTCGCTATGAAAGAGTACTCTACCGCAATCAGGCGCGAAGGCAACAACGCTATCGTAATTTTCTAGTTTAACCAGGCAGGCTCGCTCCAAAAAGGCCACACAACATAGCTAATACAGAACTATGGGAATTTTTGACATATTAATAGAACTAGGGTCGCTTAAATTCAAAGTACCTATAATTCGTCTCGCGACGGGGTGCGTCTCTTGACCCAGGGATGGACAGCCTACTTCCCTGCGTGGCGAGACGCACGGTGAGGCGAGACAAAATGGAGGTACTTCGACTTCAGGCAATGCATTCTCTCTTATAAAGACTGGCCCTTGCTAAAGCTGTACCAGAATAATTTCTGTACCCTCTTCTGAGACTCCGCGCCCTGTTTGGCCCGATAAATACGATCCTATCCACGCTTTTCAGCCTGAGGCGTGCGAGGCTCTCTTTCATAGCGATCTTGCGTATTTTCCATGTACCACAACTATAATACTTCTATGGCTCTATGTTACTTATATATAGGTCCATAGGACCTCTAAAGACTCACCTTAGTGCTAAGTAATCAATATTTGCTATATCGCTAACGAATCGCGCATGTTCATGCGAACTCGCCACCCTAGTTAGTACTTTTAATCAAGGTCCTTCTAAATTTAGCTTTATCTAAGTCATCTAATTACTGTAATTTACTTATGTTATCCATGCAGCTACGCTAACAGAGGTAAGATTAACCAATAATAGCTCGTTTTAGATGCGCCACAGGATATCTAACCATTAATCAGAATTTCAAGGGTAATTAGCCAACATCAGAACCTTCAGAATCTATTGTCTCGCAGTCAAATTAGACTTCAAAGCGCGGAAAAAGTCCTTTCTTAACTAGGCTTTCTTTTTATGCCTCCAAAATCTAGAGATGCCTAGTATGTCTAGAGTAAACAGGGGAGAGATGCTAAGACAGCAATTTACGGCGTTGACGAATAAATTCCCATATGTTTATTAGGGAAATTTTTGAGAGGATTTACCTCACAGATTGTCTTAGTACACCATGTGTCTCGTGACCTAGGGACACACCTTAACTTTACTATAAGTTAAGTAAGTTAACTTAACGTTACAATTTTTCGCAAATTACCACGCTCGAAAACACTAGGCATATGCAGCCCTGTCGCCTTAATATCAAAGCTTATGACGCTAGTTAGGATCAAATGAGTATATATTCTAGTGGCGACTAGTATGACTAGACATTAGCTAACGTTACTTTCTACCTAATGGACCAGAATAATATTACACAGCTAGCTATAAGCGTTTAGAGTCTTGCCTAGATGCTTTCTAACATTAATCTTAGAGAATACTACCATGCCCTTATAGCTAATAGCTTTAATACATAGGATTAAACACTTTACATTACTAAGGAACAGTTAGAACATCTTAGGTTTAAGTTAGATCATTAACGCTAGCTTTAACGACAATTAGCATTATTTAAAGGCTACCTACGCAGCCACTTCCTGCTACAGCAACAACTAATCTAACGCTTACGCTTCTACTTGAACTAGCGAGTTAGAGCAAAGAGCCTAAGCCTATGCAGGCTAACGCTATTCTTTAGGAGTGAAACTGCCTATAGAGACCTCTTTAGAGTACTTAACAATTATTAAATTAGAGGATAGTGCCCTAGACCTTTTAAATTAAATATTTCTTGCCTTCTAAAAGAAATTTTGTTTCCTTTTTATAGCATAAACGTAGCTACTCTCTACGCTTATGATAACTTGTTTTCTGTCCTGCTTATAGTCTTGCCTACTAAAGAAAGATATAAGGTAGCGTCTAAGTTACATTCCTATAGATTTATTCCTTAAAAAGGTTGTTTTAAACATAAGTCTAATTACTAAGTAGAAACAACAGAGATAATAAGTTATGTTAAAGAAGCAATTAAGATTTCTAGCTATTACTCTGCTTATATCTAGCTTTCTTCTTAAGGAAGGGGGGAAAGGGGGTTCTATTTTTAGGCCCTTCTCTTTAGTCTAATATAATTATAAGTAGAAATAGTTAGAAACTAAAAATCTCTCTATGTAAGTTGCTTATTAGAATCTTACTAAATTACTCTAGATTCTATGTCCTAAGATCTCTAGGCAGTAGCATTTTAAATAATGCTATAATCTTGTTATCTAGATTATAGCTAATCTATTAAGGGACAATTCTGTCTAATTAATTTTAAAGTATTGTTATAATACTACTATCTAGCGTATACTCTCTATTATCTTTGTCCTTAATCTCTTCTTTAACCTGCCTAAGTAAGTCTCTTAGTTACAGTATCTATAAAGAGTCCCTTAGAGCCTTTATAAATGTAACAGCGTCTTTAATAAGCTTACGTACGCCTCCTAGGCTAGTTTAAAGGCAATAAACAGCAGTATGTTAAAGAAGCTACACTAGAGCAAGTATATCTTGCGACAATAGTTCTTTAAGAGCAAATGCTTTATATAGTAACTATTCTAAATGCTTAAGTATAACTTATGTCTATTTTGTTAGCTCTACTGCTTTAGCATAATTCTATCTAGCAGCTTTAAGCTTAAAGGGAAACTATTTCTATGTAAATTTATAGCAGCACTTTTTAAGAATATTCTAAGCAGTTATAAGGAGTATGTGCTAGACTAGGTAGGGGATGTTAAACAGAACTTATAAAAGCGTTAACAACTGTTCTAAGTATCTATCTACTATTTCTAGATCTTGTGGCTAAAATAGCTTTAGAAAGTTAGTATTTGCTTTTTCTTTAATTTCTTCTATGCTAGCTCTCTCCTTCTTTAGACGTAAGAACTTGCGTTTAAATAGTAGACTAGAGAAGAATAGCACAGACTTAGATGTTAGCATACGTCTGCTCTTGCTCTTTTAATCTAGGTCTATTATTAAACTAGTCTACATATAGGTAAATTAGCGTGGTTTAGTATAGTTATAGATTAGTTTGTTTGCATATAGGAGCTATAGGATAACTATAGCATATGTCTTTATAGCATTATTTATAAGAATATGCCTCCTAACAACTTTTATAGACTAAAATTAGGCACTATATATATCCTGCTAGATTAATATGCTTAGAATACCTAACATTTTATAGAAGGGCACTAAAACTAGGATCCTATTGCTAGAGGGTACTAATATTAGGCGCTAAAGGAGGTCTAAAATTAGGCCTTTGCTTAAGCTTACTAAAGCAAGCAATTATTTGCCTAGTCACGTAAATTCTTTTGCTTACTATTAACATAAATATAACAGTCCTTTATAGGTTCTTAGTTGCCACACGTGCTAATTATTAATATAAGTTAACAATTTTTGTCTATCTATGCTATCTATCTGTCTAATCTAGAGCAGATTCTGTTTATAGGCTAAACGATTCTAGTAGTTTAGAACAGCAGATTTCTATAGATCTTGTTATAGCAACGGATTCAGGATAGTACTCTATAAACTATCTAGGATATCAATGTTAGAGCATGTGGTATAATACTTATCCTTTTCTTTAAGGGCGCTAGGTGTTTCTAGGGCTGTTAACTATTGCCACACCTAATACACTATGTATATAGAGTTAATTAATACATTAGAGGGTATAGCAACATCTGTTTCACACTATTGCTTATAGGCTAACCTAGGTTAGCCTTTAACAGGGTTAGGAAATTCTTGCTGCTAGGTAAGAGAGATGTTTCTAGCGTTAATCTAGTAACATTAACTATTATTAAAGTTCTACGTAGCTATAAGTTTTCTGCGTCTATTACCTTCTATACTATTAGTTATCTATTTAAGAACATTAACTAGCAGTTTATTCTTAATTAGTTATAATATACTAAACATAAATATAGTTCTACTACTAATTAGTTTCCTAGGCGTGTTTTATAGCAAAGTAACATGGCTATTCTCTAGGTATTTTATTGCTACATATGTACCTAGCTACGCTAAGAGGCATAGAAAGCTCTAAGTCTAGTTTAATGTTCTCTATGTTAGCGCATAAAGGAAATTAGAATTGTTTACTCTTGTCCTGCTTATATCTTCTAGGAGTAGCAGCTAGTATGTTATTATATTATTATAAAATCCTAGTATTGTCTAAGAAACATATCTATAAGAGTAGCTATTGCCTCTAACAAAGCTTCTACTTTTAATTATAGAAAGCTGCTTGTTCTAAGTATAAGCAAGAGCTATGCTAAAGAGAATAGTTATAAGTAAGAGTAGCAGATATATAGTTACTATAATTTAAGTGTTAATAAGAAAGTAAACTAGGTTAACGTAAGCTTTATAAACTTACTAAGCATGTTAAGTATATATTTAAATGCATAGGCCTAAAATTAGGACTTTTAAGGAACCTGCTATTAGTTTACTACTACATAGGGTCCTAGTTTTAGGCTCTCCTAGGATAATAAGTTTAAGAAGTTAGGCAGCTCTCTTACTTAGAATTTAATAAGTAAATCCTTTTCTAAAGTTTAAAACAACTATAACGTAACGTAACTATTATAATGCTGCTTTATATTTTTATAGCTATCTCTCTTTCTTTTATAACTTTTGCTAGATACGCCCTATTTCTAGACATAGAGATTACAGGCAGCAGGCCTCTAAGCAGTTCTATACTAGTTAAAATTTCTGTTAGCAGGGCAAAAGATGTCTAGTTAACTTAATTTCTTAAGAACCTAGAAGTCTTATTTTTCTCTGCTGCTTCTATAAACCTCTTAAATTAGGACACTATAGGGTATTCTAACTGCTCTTTAGATACTATAAATAGAATTACTACTATAAGTTAACTTTCCTGCTAAACGTAGGTTATAGCTAAGTTATAGCAGCAAGAAAAAGTCTACCTAGAAACATTAACAGCTATTCTTAATACTTATAACGTACTTTTAATTCTACTATATAACTACTTATTTCTAGTCTCTTTAGCAAAGGAGTTCTTTAAAGTAGCTAATCTTATTAGCTTAGTTAGTATTTCTATAACTATTAGATTGTCTTAACGTCTTACGCTTTTAGATCCTTTAGTTATAAGATTAATTTCTTTAATCTTTTTAGTTAAATTATGCTATAATGCTTTTTTCTATAATGTTTAAGAGAGAGAGCTAAATTTATCTCCTTTTAACATAGGCATTAGTGCTATCTAGGCATATAACATTGCTTTATCCTTTATTATTCTAGGGTCATGTCTAGTCTAGATCCTACTCCTAGTTCTTCTAGAACTTATAGTAGCTTAGGGAACAATAGACCTAGCAACAATCGCTCTACTTAGAAACGTTATAAATAGAGCTAATAGTATAAGCAGAGACATATTAAAGGAATTCACTTAGGATCTAACTCAAGTACCTTTCGTTGTTTAGGGCGATAAACAGCTTCTAGCTAGCTAGGTAAATTAAGCCAATAAGCCTATGTATACGCCGTTGACGATTACATTAGAGGGAAAGGGGACAGCTAGGATGCTAAAAGGACTAAATAGTATTACATTCGTCGCTATAACTACTAAGCAGTTCATAGACATTAACGATCTTGCTTAAGGTACTATAGCTAGTCTAGCTGTAGTAGTAGTATCCTAAGGAGGTAGTAATAATTACAATGTCATATAAGGAAGTTTAGGTTTATAGAATTATCAAAACTAAATCAAGATTAGGAAATCAAATCTAACTTAGCGTCAATGTTATCTATGGCAAGGACTTCTAGTTAGTAATTAGCGCCTTGTAGAGACTCAACTTGCTCTAATACTTGCAAGAAAGGGCAAGCAGTTACACGCAACCTCGTTTCAGCTATTTAGCAAACAATATAGCAAACAATTCACTATAATAAAGATAAACTTTGCGCAAGAAGCAAATAGATAGGTAATGTTTCTAATTCAAAATATCGCTGCTAACTAACATTACTAAATACAGAACCTCTGTCAATCCGCTCTTAACAAGCTTAAAACTTCAAGGCACTTTAGGCGTGCGGTGTTCAAAATCTAAATAAATTAACTCATGTTTATGACAGTGATCAAGGGGAGCTTAAGTTAACTTACTACGTTAAGTTACATGTTAGAGAAATTCCGCACATGCTAGTCAGGTACAGTAACCTAACGTCACATACGAGCACCTAGTTAGCTACTACCACTACTACCTTCTTAGAAGCGAGTTACTATTGTTTTCTTGGATTATATCTTAACTTAGGATATTGTTCTTAGTTAATCTAACTTATTATATCTTAAAGCAGCACTCTTTGCTAAATCTAAGATTACGTAATACCTAAATAATAGCTAGTCTACCTAAATATAAATAATAAAAGCAAAACATAAAGTAGAAAAACTGTTGTTAATATAACTATAGAGAAACTGCTAATCCTGCACTAGATTACGCCTTAATCTTAGCAGCCTTATACTCCTTCTAGTCTTTAAAGAATTTAGCCTTTTCTTTAGTATTAAGCTCTTTATAAAACTCTACGCCCTTAATAGCAAAATGCATTTCTTTAAAATTGTCTATAAGGTTCTAGACTACATTGCTAACCTTTGCTATAGTTCTAGGAGTAGTCTCTCTAGTGCCACGCTTACGTTCTGCCTCTAATAACTTCTCGCGTTCTTTATAAACTACGCTGTCTGCTAATCTAACAGAAGGAGATCTGCTTAATGCCCTACGCTTACTAGTCTTTGCATTGCTATATCTTTTCTCTTGTTCCTTAGCAGCAGTAAAGATAATATTATTTATAAGTTTTGCTCTATATTAAACCTAAAGCTTAGTCCTTAGCTCCTATGTTTTAACAAATTCTCTGTTAATTAGCTAACAGACGTAAACATAGGTGCAAGGATACTTAGTCTTATCTAGTTTAATAGCTAGATTAATTAGATCTAGGTCCTCTAAGCGGTTATACTCCTTGTTAGCTATAGTAGCAATCTTTCCTTGCTATGTAACAGCAAAAATATAATTAATATGTCTTCTTATATATTTACGCTCTATGCTGTTTTTATTTACTTTTAGATGTCTACGCTAGTTTAGAAGGTTGTTAATATTCTCCTTGTCTAGCTTGTTATAGCTATTAACGTAGTCTTTCTTAACTTAGTATGTTACATAGCTTTTCTTTCTATACTAATTAATATATAGTTTCCTCTAAAGACTAGTCTATCCTATAGTGTTGTTGCCTTTAGTTGTTTTTAGTATAGGTATAAAGACTAGCAGTAGTCTATATTCCTTGCTATCTAGGTTGTTGTCTTTTAGCGTGGATCTAGTTAGGTCTAATCTAGAGCTAAACTTTATAGAGTTACTAGAGCCTATAGAGAGAGGAAACTAGTTTCTACCTTAGTCACCTCCTTATGCTCTATCTTCTATGCTTAGAACTAGCTTATCTAGACTCTTCTAGCCGCTAGCTAGAGGGGGCTCCTGTTAGCCTTTCTTTAGATCTTAACTGTTAGCTATAGGAGAGTTCTGTTAGCTATTAGCTAGAGGAGAGTCCTATTAACCCCTATTTCCTTCTATGTTGCTATCTATGTTTACTAATGTTACTTAGATATAAGAAGCAGAGATTTAATGCAAGACAGGTTTAAGTAGCCCTAGCGAGTAGTTTTATAAGGAGCTTAAGGGGGGCCTAAAACTAAACTCCTAATTATAAGAAACATATTAAGACTAAAAGTAGTTGCTAACAGAGCAAGTTTGTTGCCTTTTAATAGGGTCTAGTTTTAGACCTCACTCTACGCGCAATATAGACATGGAAGGGGGACTAGAACTAGGCTTTTATACTATATACGCTTATTATACGAAGTAAGAGTGAAAGTAAGGGGACAAAAATCAGGCATGACTCTTAGTTAATAAATTATTAGTAAATCTCTATAGGTAACTTAAGTTATCACTACCGCCTTACGCATAACTAAATGACTAATTATAGGGAGAGAAAAGGTAAAGTTATAGGGCAACTAGCCTAAAGCAAGTTCTTGTAGTTAGGGATATTAATATGCATAATTAATTAGTTAATATTTTAACTTTAGTTAAGGTATTAACATCTTAGTATTTATAAAGGGATTATAGCAGGAGTTTTTATTATTAACTAAACTAAGCTGCTAATTACTCTAAGGAATCAATTAATACTAAAAGGAACGCTGCAACTAGCTTGCTTGCTCGTCTGTTAGAAACATGGGCACATAGCAGAAAATAGCAACTCATCGCTATCTAGCTGTTTAGCCAGGCATCCTTTATAAAGTAAGTGCTTTCTATAGCCTTTTAGAATTATATTCTAAAGCTCTTTAAACTTTCTCTTATAAATGTTACACATACGCTTATTATATAGTAATGTTTATAAGACTTTGCTTAATGTAACATTAGAAAACAAGGATTTAAGATTATACTAGCTTCTATCTATATATATATTTACTAGAATGTTAATAATCTAAGAAGAAAGAGCTTTTAGAAGCATACCTAACAACTAGCAGCAATAACTCTCCTTTACGTTGTTTAAAGCAAACGTAAGAGCAACAAGATTAGTAGCAGGAATCTTGTTAAGGATACCCCTATAGTTAGCAAGAGTCCTATAGGCACTCACTCTAGTACAAAGTTTAGTTCTATAACTATAATTATAAGAAGACTTCCCTTAGCTAGCAGCATAAGTACTAGAGGAGTTAGTAGCAGAGTAACTAGCTTTGCGTTTTACATCTAGCGCATTAGTGCTCTCTGTCTCTGTCTCTCGCGTGCGTTTCTTTAAGCCTAGGTTCCTTTCTTCTTTCTTCTGCTCTACATCGCGCTGCTTAGCATTTTAAGCTTGCTTGCTTTAATCCTAAGGTAGTTAATCTTTAGAGGTCTCTTCTTCTGCTTAAGGCTCTAGAGCTTTGCTATTATAGCACTTAGCATTTAACTTCTCCTTTGTTTCTAAATTAGCGTAGGAGCGTTTTGTTCCTGCTATTATAATATAAAATAACTTTAACTTCTGCTTAGCTTTAAATAGTAAGTTTGTCTAGTCTTATAAAGCAGAGTCTATAGATTTATAGCGTTGCTGCGCTAGTATGCTAACACTAAATGCCCTAGTTTTAAACCTAGGGGGTCTAGTCTTAGGCCCTATGCTAAATGTAGACGATTATAACATGATTAGGCCTGTAATTAGCCTAGGGTGCCTAATTTTAAGCGTTCACGTAATGCTAGTGTTTTCTCGTAGGAAATCTAAGCGTATAATTTAGTCTAGTACTATATAGTATAGTAGAAACCTATAGATCTCTCTTTAACTCTAAGGCAGGCTTATAAAGGCGTATAGACCGCCGCCTTAAACGCCATGACAGCACACCTACCTATAACATTTAATTCTTAACAAGGTTAACCCCTTGTTAGACAGTTTATAGACATCTAAAATAACCTATGTTATAGAGGATTTTAGCCTTATAGGTTAGGCACTTTAAAGACATGTTATTATGTCTGTTTTCTAGATATGCTATAATGCATGCATAACAGAATACCTAACCTTTTCTTAATTAAGCTAAGTTCTTTATATGCTTTAGAATGCTTACTTACTATAAGGCGTGCAAATGCGCTTAATCGTTATATTAGTTCCTGCTAACTTAAGACAAATAGCGCACATGAGCCTAAAGACTTAACAGATAATTTATAGGTAGGAATAAAGGCTATTTAAATAGTTACATTTAGGGCATGTAAGCTTAAGGGAGCTGTTGTTTCTAACACATTCGCCGCAAAGGACCTAGTTATTAATTAGCATAGCTAAAGTAGATTTCGTTGTTTGCTTATATATCTGCAGTTATTAAAGACAAAGGCTCTGCTTTTAAGGTCTCCTCCTCTGCTTAAGACATTTAGACATAGGCAGCAGTGTTCTTAGTTAGCTATAAGATTAACAATTAATCTGCTAGGTCTAGGACAATTAAATGCACTGCTCTATAAGGATTAACGTTGCCTTTTATCTCTAACCTTAGGTTTAGTTAAAGCCATAACGCTAGATAAGATCTCTACGCATAATTAGTAATAAGCATATGTTTAGTAACATTATTATATCTTACCTTTTAGGTTGTTAAGCTATAGAGAGATCTAAACTATAAAATTGTTATAGTCTTAGAGGAACTTTAAGTTAATAAGATCTGTTAGTTTTGCTCTTACCTTTAGTTTCTTAGTGCTAATTTATAAGGCTATTCCTTCTGTCCTAGGGAAATACGTCTTTTCTCTAGATAGTTTTATTCTTTAGCAGATTTTAGTTATAAAGTCTTCTAAAAGAGGAATATAGAGCGTTGTTCTAACAATAATAACTACGTTAATATTTTAACATAGATCCTCTTTAAATGCCTTTATAATCTAAGGATTAGCTCTATTACTTTTATTATATAGTAATACGTTAGGTTAAAGAAATCCTACGCTATAAAGTCTCTTCCTTTCTTAGGACCGTTCTTTATTCTTCTTGTTACATACTAGGCATTAGGCACCTAGCAACTCCTATAGTAACTGCTGCTAAACTAAAACCATGTGCTAAGAATATACGTGACACCTTAATCTATCTAGTTAACTATAGAGATTAATTATTCTTTAACTTAGTGTAGGGAGCTTGCTTATGTAGCAATTAATGTTCTAAGTATAATGTTAGTAAAGGCAGCCTAATTAAGCTAACTATTCTATAAAAAGCTTAAAAGGTTAGGGCTTATTCCTAGACGCTAATTTAAGCATCTGCAGCTTACTCTTATGTAAGAAGTTAGCAGGTTCTAGCAAAGAGTACGCTAAAAGATTAAATACGTTTTAGCTAGCTATCTTAGTCCTTAAGAGGCTCTTAAGGCAAAGAACTGTTATAGAATCTAGTTAGAGCATGAAACATTAACTTTCTATAACTTACTGCCTGCATTTATAGATATGCTAGCTCCGCTAATAATAACAATCCTTTGCTTAGCAGCTAATTTCCTTGCTAGTTGCTATAAGGCAGTAAGCTGTTCTAAAACCTTAGCATTCTCTATAGTACAGGCTTATATGCTAGGCTTTTAGTATAGGTTAAGTAAGGGCCTAGAGTGTCTAACTATAGAGTTTTAATGTTTTAGCATTTTTAAGACTAGAGGAGAATTAGTAAGCACTATAGGCTGTTAAGGATAAACTAAAAAGTGTAAATAAACACTAGGTACAGTTAGGACACGCTATATCTTATATCTAATTAGACTAGCATCATGTCTCTAATTATTAATTAGTGGCTTTAGGGGGACGCGTATTCTTATTTATGCTAGGCTAGGAAGAGAACACTGCTACTAACTCGCGTTCTAATCAACAATAGCGGACATAGAGGATAGCTAGGCATCGCGGCCTGCTTTGTTTTAATCACTAATAAAGGCATGACGATAATGCCTGCGGCTGATATAGGTAGGGGCGCAGCATCTTATAGTAGACTAGAACTTGTAGATAGGCAGGCAGTGCATAGTTTGCATGAAAGAGGCTAAACAATTTATAACCTACATAGTCCCTTATAGCAAGGACTAACATAGAGGGCGCTAGAAATAGCCCTACTATAAAAGAAGACACTATTAACGCTCCCTGTCTTTTAATTTAATATTATGTTAAAAGGTAATTATATGTTATAGCGTTATCCTTAGTCTTAACCCTAATAGAGATACGTTAAGCTTTAGAAATAGTAGTGCCATAAGGAACGTGTAGTCATGTGGCAGGGCAGGCTCCTTAAGGAGAGCACGTACGTTACAAGCTTAGTCACATTGTTGCCCTTAAAGTCTAAGCTAAGGGCTAGAGTAAAGAAGAGCACATTTATAATAGAGCTACGTAGACCTAAGTTAATACCTCTGCTAGCAGAACAAGCTTACGTTATGTTAGAAGGGATATTATTAGTAAGTAAACTAGAACATATGCATGTAGGAGCTGCATTTATTTAATAAGTAGTTTGTTAACCCTCCCTACTTAATTTAAGTTAATGTTTAGGAAGGATAATAGACTTAGAGTGTAAAGAAGATAGCATAGCGTTTTAGCTTAGCATTCTTGCTAAGGCTCTCTTTTATATCCCTAAATCTAAATCTAAACAACTACAGAGTGCACTATGAGGCGCATAGCAACATAGAATAATCCCCTTATCTATAATAGAGCTCTAGTGTCTGCCTTTAAGCAATTTCTTAACAATATCTCTCTTAGAAATAGTTATTTATAGTTAAGTTACTACTTATATTTAGGACAGCTACCTAAGCGTTAACAATAAAGGGTGCAGAAATTTAATAGGCACGGCATATACGCCTTTAGCAGATACGCGCTAGAGAGGTTAAATGCTATACACTTAATTATAAGCTTAGAGATGTTTAAGTAGCATAGGGTGAATATAGTTACTAGCTTAATGCTGTTTCCTAGCATTAACAACTTGTTATCCTTAGCAACTGCTACGCTACTATAGAGTCTAAGGCTATAAGTTTATTCTATAATCTAATTTAGCATATAAGGTATTGCTAATAAATTAGGATCACTAGATTAGCAACAATTGCGTCGTCACTGTTGGCTATGCTAGGCCCTAGATCGTCTCTGCTCCGTTAGCAGCTACGCCTATAGAAAATGAGGCTAATAGAGGAAAGACACCTAATGCTTAATTTAGCTACTATGTTGCTTAGCCTCCTTTTAGGACTAGAGAGTCCTTACCTAAGGGGGTCCTAGAAATAGACCCCTATGGGCAAGGTGTTAATACGCCACATGACGACGAGGATTTCAGATAGCTAGAGTAAGTATAAGAATAGCAAGGACTAGAAGAAATCTAAGAGCTTTGTAATTACTACTTAGAACTAAAATCTCTTTAAATCTTAAACAGTTAAAAATTATATCTATAAATATCTACTTCTACACTCTAACAATGCTAGCTAAGATCTAATAACAGCCTTTTAACAAGCATGTTTAACTACTAACTAGGCTTGCTAAGAAGCCTCTTTGTTCTATTTTCCTTGCTAGAAGCATAAACATAGGAGATGCCCTAAAGTGGCAGAATGATATAGCAGAGATGCTCTTAGACTTGCCTATACTCATGTATAACCTACGTTGCGACTAAGAAGGCAACAAATTTAATCTAAACCTAAAGCAAGATATTTTAAACCCTAAGTTTAAAGAACAAGTTAACTAGGAAATAGACTATTTTAAGTAATATAACATTATTGCTATGTACTTTAACCTATACCCTAAAAAACTGTTACTTATTACTCTGCTAAAGTTAGGTTATTATATAAAAGACTAAAAACTAATTATTTGCTGCCTAAATAGGTTTCTCTAGAAGGGCAACGTCTAAATAGTCTATAAACAGTTTAGCATACCTCTTATTAAGTTATAAGACAAATTTAAAAAGGCAGTTAAAAAGGAAGCTAAGAGACTATGTGCAAGAAAGGTTAGCAAATAGAGAATTATAAACTTTATATAGAGAATTTAGGGAGTTGTTACTTATAAGAATATAGAATAACCTAAGGATATATTGCTAGGGTAAGTGTTTTAGGTGTTACACGTGTATTAAAATATTTTTAATAAGATTAATGCTAGCATTATAGTGCGTAATCCTAAGAAGCAATTAGAAAAGAGACAATTAGAATCCCTACTAGCAAAATAGATAGTGCTAGCTAAATTGCGCAGCCTTAAGGTTATAGAACTCTAAATAGCTACTTTAACTGTTGCTAATTTAAGGATTCTATAGTTTGCTATACTTAGCAAGCTCTTAATCACGCCATGTTATAATTTTGCTAAGAAGCTAATTATACTATAGCGCGAAAGCTAACATGGTCCTACTACAGACTGCTACGACAATAATTGTGACCTTAGCGGTTATAGAAAAGTGCCTACCTTACGTAGTAAAGACACTAATTAATGTGCTTAGTAATCTAATAAGTGCATGTAAAAAAGAAGGCCTTTATACTTATTAGCAATTCTCTAGGTCTATCATAAGCTTAACGTATAGAAATATATAGGTAATAAGCTAAACGTAGTTTTAACGCTATTTATACTATAGTTAAGAGATACTAGCTACTTCTATAAGGCAAAGGACGCTAGCAAAAGGCAACAGCTTAACGTTCTAGACAGTACTCTAAAGCAGCTAGCTGCCTTTACTTCTACTTAGAGTTTTTAAAGACTATAAGGAAGTAAACATATTTAGAAGCATAAGGTAACTAGCTAGTATTAGCTAGGAGAAAACAGTAGCGCTAATAGTATATCTCTTTTAAGCCTAGTAAGACTAAGTACATATTACTATATATTAACTTTATAAGACAGTATTATCTAAACTAAGTTAGGTCGCTTTTAGCTATAGTTTAGAACGCCTGTACTGTAGTTTATATAGCATATCCTATGTAGACTGTTTACGTGTTTTTGTTATATATAACTAGCATAGGATAAACTATTATAGGCAACGTTTGTTTATACATAGGCATTGCTAGGTTTATCCTCTACATAGAGTTTCTATTATAATATTTAGACTTTAAGATGTTTAGAAGTCTTAGAAATTATACTTTTTTAGGTTCTCTATATTTAATAACTATAATATAATAATAAGCAGAATGTTTGTTCTAGTCTTCTATAAGAGTTTTAAAAGGGGAGAAGGTCCTTATCTCTATATCTTAACTTAATAATAAGCCTAATTTTAGGCCTAGCTAGCAAATTCCCTAGAGATTTTAATTAAGTATTCTTTTAAGAAAAGGGTCCTATTCTAGGCTGCTTAGAGGGGCTATTTTAGGCTACTAACACTTATAACTCTTAACATTCTGTCTACGTAAAGTTATATAGCATATAAAGCAAGAAGAAAGTAGTTAGAGGTTACGTTCCTAGAATTAAATTATAAGACCTAAGCAAGCGCTAAAATGTAGGCTTAGATAAACAAGACTTATTATGCTTAAATATAGATTAGACTAGAGATTTAGGCAAGGAAAACGTTCTTGACAATCACTAAGGAGGGAGGGGATCTGTAGAGAAAATCTTCGTAGAGAGAGATTCTTTATGGAGCAATTCTCTCTATAGACAGACTTCTCCTAGGAGAGAAAGCCTTTAAGAGAGATCCTCTCTATAGAGAGACTTCTCTATAGAGAGAAGCGCTCTATAGAAAGGTTCTTTAAGGAGAGACTCTCTCTATAGAGAGAACAGCTAAGGAGAGAAGCTTTAAGGAGAGACTCTCTCTATAGAGAAACCTCTCTAAGGAGAGATAGTCTTAAGGAGAGGATATCTCTATAAGAGACTCTTTAAGGAGAGAGAAGCTCTAGGGAAACCTATATATTAGAGAAGTTATAATCTAAATCTTATTATTATAGTTAATTACTTTAGTATTAGAAATAGCATAGTTCCTTGCTAAACTAGGATCTAGAGAAGAATAACATAGACTTGCATATTTATATTCTAGGATTAAACTATGTAGTTACCTATAAAGACTAGCAAATTAAATAATTAAGCTAACTATTAGGTTTATTGCCTTTCCTATTTTCTTACTGCTATAACTTTTTAGTAGCCTTTAATGCTACGCTTTCTAATGCTACTAGTTAGTATTCTAGTT
>MCFA01000264.1:0-52804 GCA_002105025.1 Clohesyomyces aquaticus
GGTGCAGAAATTGACAAGAACAACAGCAAAGATGTCAGAAGAAGGAAGAGACGGCCCGCATGCACTTCCAAGCCGGGAAGCCACGCACGACGGCAGTCAATGTACGCAAAGCGGATGCAGGTCGTGGTTTCCGTTCGCGTGCTAGACTAATGCCCGACCAGCACTGGGTGACGATGGCTGACTAAGCGTTAAGCGCCATCACTCTTCCCCTCTCCCGCTCTTCACCAATCCATTCCTCCCGCACTCACCAACATCCGTCTTCTTCTTGTCGCCTTGTTCGCACGTCCCCGGACGACGGCCGTGGTGGGAGCACAACCACCAGCCATTGCCATGCTGCTGTGACTGTCGCGCTTGTTACAGATTCCGTACGCGCTGTGCCTCGCCATCAAACGCCCTCGGTCGCTGCCCCATTGTAGTCAGGGTGCCACTGCCGAATCGGGTTTTACCGGCGAACGGCACACTGAATCTGTGTATACCTTCACTTCAGGTAAGTAAAAACCACAGCTTGGAAGTGGTTCTGATCACTGCCGCTCCAGTTCCAGACATCCGTTGCGGATGAGTGAAGATGGGCAGGATGACGAGCGAGGTCCTCGACGGTAATCTCCCAACGATTGAAGCAGTAATTTCCTTATGTCTCAGCTCTCCCCACTCCATTGATTTCGCATCTTTGGTCAAATACACTCATTTCTGTTCCAGTCCAAGCTCACAATAATTGTCTTCATATCTGGTACAGTGAAGAGATCGCATACACTGACTCTCGACACGAGTCCCATTGCAACAAATCAATCAGGGCGCCAAATGGCTCAATTTGTCGTCCGGAAACAAGCCATATACAACAGTCTCGCCCGCTCGCCCTGCCGCGACACTATATTACGTACTTGAAGGAATGTATAAACATATCCGAAATGCCAGCGCCGAGAGCACCTATATCCACTGCAACAATCCGAAGCGACAAATCTTCATCAACGTTACTCTACTCGAGCACGTTTCGCCGGACGTGCTGATTCTGCAGCATCCACAGCGACATCGGGGTAATTGATCTCTTCAATGTACCCCGGAATCACTTTCTCATCCTCAACAATCTCGTTGTTGGTGTGTCCCATAAAGGCGAGCGACTCCTCGAGGAACTTCTTGTGTCCAAGAGTGTCAAACTTCTTTTGCGCCCTGCGACGAGCGATGATGTCCTTGCGCTCCTTTCGAAGCCGCTCCTCCATGATTTCGCAACGATACTCTGCGAAGTCATAGTACAACTCCGAAAGATCCGAAATTGGGCGGACAGTCGTCAGTACCGAGTCGTCCTTCAGGAACGGGGAGCGAGGACGAAAGCTGGTTACAGAAGTGATGCGCTCCTTCGCACCAAGCGCACGAAGGGCTTGATGAGTGATGTATCGCCCTTGCAAAATAACAGCACAACCCTAACGTGAAATCAGGTATTGGTCAAAATCGTCAATGGAGTGGAGTAGGATACCTCTTGGGGCCCGCGGACCTTCATCACCTCGCCGTTCGCTGTGCGAAGGGCGGTCTCTCCTCCGACCATGTTTGTGCAATCGCTCAGCATGAGCACGCACACAAACGGATAACTGTCCGTATGCCACCCTACTATGGGCTTATCGTCTTCCCAAGGACATCCTGCGATACCCTCATCTTCGTCGAAGAAGCGTTTCTGCTTGTTTATGGTGACAACCTCCTCCTTGGTCTGCTGATCACTTTTAACCGAGAAGTTGATGTGGCCGAGCTCATAGTCGATTGCGGGAACGAGCTCGACACCTGCGATCTTCGAAATGATTGCAAGAGTCTCGGGATGGTGCCACGCGTCGTGGGTGAACGGGGCGTATCTTCATGATGTCAGCACCACGTTCTGAAAGAAACGATGATGTGTACTCACTTGGAAGCATATCCTCGAAGCTGGCAAGCAGCGATGTTGCTGCTGTAGCTGCAGTTCTCCGCGACCTCTGGCTTGAAAATCTCGGCCCTCATCTGCTGGATCCCTTCAGGAGAGAAGAGCTGGAATGGCTGTGAAACAGCCACAGGAGAGACGCCAGCGTCTTCTGAATAACCAATATCCTTCATCATTACGATTTTGGATGGAGGGGTATATGCGAGGTGCTTCTTTGGCTCAAACTTGACTGCCATCGGAGCTTGCTTCTGAATTGTGGCATGCTCAATAATGGGCTGAAAGTGGGGGCGAGGAAGCGCCGATACACGCTGGGTTGCAACCGCCATTGAATCTCTACGCTTTTCTGGAAGTGGGTACGTCAGATTGGTCATGTTGCAGACGAAAGATCTAAAAAGCTAACAGAAGAATGGTGGGTTGTGGATACAATTGAAACGAATGAGCAAAGGTATCGAACAAGGTATTTTCTCCAGTCGAGCGTCCTTGCTAATATACATAGACTCGTTGTGAATTGAGTGCGTAATGACGTAATACCTCGCGTGGGCGGGAATGGAGACAGAAGAGGTGATTTGCGTGGGTTCATTGGGGAAGTGAATGTACCGCAGGTCAGGAGCACTACGAAAGGGCTGGTGATGGCCATGAGGGGCAGCCATAAGAGATATTCCAGGGCTCACCTGTAGGAACAAAGGGCCCGGTTGAAGGGTCAAAGGCAACGGAGATATTCTTATCTCGACGTGGTTGGGGACCGTAAGGTCAACTTTGGTTCAGCGACTAACAAGTGGAGCAGAAGCTATTTCTATGTTTCAAGACGATGATGGACGATGTCAAGGGCGGGATGGCAAAAGAACTCTCTTTTATATTCGACACACCGATATCCAGTCGCTTGTCGGTGCGTGGCTTGCCAGACGGCAGCGCACGCATGCTCCGGATTGAGTCGGCTTCTGACACCGCGCGAGCGGCACGAGGTAGCCACAACGTCCATCGTCGGATTTCCTCCACACCGGAAACGCGTTATGTCATTGGCGCACAGCTACCTCAGGCTGATTTCGTCCCATCGATGAGCAAGCTGGACATCGAGGACCCTCGTTCGTTCCGCACGCCGCCAACCGTTACCGGAGCTTCTAGGCTTATCGCCCTTATCGATGTTAGTTGGTTCGGATCACCATAGCACCACTGGTTTACGACCGTCTGCGGAGGGCAACTGCATTCTTTCACGAGTCGATTCGCGAGATCATGCACGTCCGTGTCCTGAGTATTCGGGACGAGGAGCATGCTCGACGACTTTGTGCGAAATGGAAAGAGTTTCTGTTCACGGAAAGCCGAGATTCATGGGCCTGCATCACCTGAGATTGCAGGTCCAGATTTGCTTTGTTGCAATAATTTAACAAAGCCGTATCGATGCACCCTGGCAAAGCTAATGCTGGACAACGGTCGATGCTGAGGAGTCGGTACGGCATTTGCATCTTCCTTGGTCACAGTCACGAAGACACTGGAGCGACGTTCATGGCTCGCTCGTGGCGAGCATTGGCTCTGTCAGGTAATGATAAAGACACGTAAGTCAAAAGTGGAGGTGCGAATTCGAAAGGTGTGGAGGGCTAGTATGTGCCATGACATGAAGTTATCTAAGTGGAGTCGTCGTGATGTTGAGATTCGGCGCGTCTGGGGTGGAATGGAAGTTATGCCTGAAAATGGGGAAGCGCATCAGCCCCTCGGACGAGTCCTGGGCGTTTGGTATTGCATGTCGATGACCATCAGCCACGGTCGGGACAAGATAGATGACTAGCTCAACCATCTACTCAGCAAGTTTGCGCTTCGCCTACAGTTCTGGCAACAGGTACCATTCTGCCTGCTGCAGCTCAGCATTGATCATTGCCAACCAGTGCTCCAGATGGACGCAGAACGCCCGAGAACGGAGGGGGATTGGCCGCAACAAGGCCTTACGATTGGAAGTTACAGTGCCCCTCATCCCGCAGCTCTACCACCATACCACACTGTCTCCACATCTCTGATTCTATTCGCACTGGACTGCATCGGATGACATTCCCGTCGGGGAGGGCGAACCAAGGCATAGTTCCAGATTTTGTCATCACATCTCCCGGTAAGGCATGAATGCAGTAGCGCTCCAGGGCCGCAATCCCAAGTCTGAAGACGTTTCTAATTATGACGAGAAAGAGAGGAGGCAGCGAACTCAGCACAATGGGACGCCTTCGAGCCGCATCAGAGCAGACCAATGGGGAGCAATGCCTGTTTATCGAATCTCCACGTCAACCCTGGGTGACGAGAAGCACCTGCGGGGGAGGCGTTGGCAGCGACGGGCTTTTTCGTTGGCGTCGCTGCTCCCAACAACGAGGGCTCCTCGCAATCGGTCAATCCCTCGCTGATGCCCCTGCTTCTGCGCTCCCAGCAGCGGTGCTCTTTCCAGACCAAAAGGTCCAAGGTTGCCGTTGAGTATGATCCGTGCTCCACACTGGAGCGTCGGAATGCAGATCTCGCGTGCACAAGCCTGCATGATTCTCGCTTGCCTTATCGATAACTTAGGCCTCGGCTAGTGCCGTCGTGTTTCTCCGAGCCAAAGCGTCTTGCAACGACGCTCCATGCGGGCTGCATGCACCTGACAAGTGACAGCACTCTTTAGGCACAACAAGTTGGTCACGATGGGACAGAAAGATTCTCCCGCAGAGACGCAGACGACAACCTGGACTGGCCCGACCGCCGAAAGATTCGAATCGTGCGTTGTTCCTACAGCTTGCAGCACAGCTGACCAAGTGCACCGGGGAAGCTGACCGTGGCTCCCTACAGGAAGCAAAACAGCGAATACTTCGACCCATGTCAAGAAGCCGCAAGCAAGAGCATTCGATGCCTGCACAGGAACGGCGGTGACAGAGAGATGTGTGGCGACTTCTTCCAGTACGATTCCATTCTCCACGTTTCTTGCACACTGCCCGCCACTCTTCCCTTGGTGATTCAATCCGCGATTCTTTGGAGCATCTCTTTGATCGCGTGCCATTGCACATATTCATATACTCACATGCTGACACATTCGCGCGATCTACAGGGCTTATCGAGACTGCAAGGAGCAATGGGTACGTACCTTGACGTTACTATCTAGCCACCGGGCGATATGAGATGAGGAAGGCCGCGGCTCGCCTCCTTATCTCTCAGCCAGACTATCCCTCCATCCACGCGCACCTCCCACACAACCACTTAAGCTGGAGCGATCGCTGACCCTGCATCCCCCCGAACAGACAAAGGCACGGAATGAAGCTAGAAGAAAGGCGGCCAAGAACTTTTTCTGGTGAGAAACAACACTCAACTCTCAATACTGCATGTTCCGCGCCGGGGCAGCACACTATAGAAACCGTGGGCGCCACGACCAGCATGATCGGCAACTGTAACATTTGAGGTCTGGGACGGGAAGGGCGCTGTGCAGACCGAACTGTATACAACGCATTGTACGAATAACAAACGGGTCGGAAAAGTCAACTCATTGGTCACAAAGCCTGGTATTCAGGCCTTCAGTACATGCACCTTTGCGTCTAGTGCGTCCATGATAAGAAGCGGAAAAGCCAAGCCTGCGGCACCTCGACGCGCTGGGAAAGCCAGTTTCCGTCTGTCTGTACCGGCCCGATATGTGGAGTGTCACACCAAACATCCAGCGAATACGAAGCCATCAACAATTGATCTGCCGGTATAGAGCGGCTTTGGAATGTGTCCACATGCAAACCGTGCTTTTTCCGGTAATCTGAACCTACATGTGGCGCCCGGGATCGAGAAAGCCTCATCAGATCCCGTTCCACGTCTTCTGACATCGGCAATTCCTGAAATGGTCATCCTTTCGGCGATTTATCACCACGTACTCCTCCCAGTCTGCGCTCGATGAGATGCATGCGCCCCAATGCTGGTTACCGACGAGCCTCTCGGTCCGTCGCCCAAGAAGGTATATGAATCCTGTATCTGATCGTCTTACCAAACGTCGACGTTCTGGACTTCCCACTCCGCGAAATGAGGTTTCTCGACTTTCTTCTAGCAAGGGAGCAGTTCTATGGCAGCGCGGAAACGGGATGCCGTTTGAAAAACCAATGCGATGCTTGTTGGCGGCGTCAAGGGGGAACGCAACTCCGCAGCGGGCGGTGTGCTCGCTCTATTTCCCGGACTAGGCGAATGCTGAGGACATCATTCGTAGGAGCTAGTTATTTTTTAGGAATACTTTTGGTCTCTTGTACTAGCCTGACAACTTGTTCTTGTTAGTCTAGCTAGACTAATAGCGTGACTATGAACTATTAGAGGTTTGCTAAAACGATATAGGTAGATTTAGGATCATGCCCTCTGCTTGAAAATACCTATGATATCAGCAATCTGGTCATCATATTCCTCCAAAAGATTACTAGCTCCTTCGTACTACACCAATATTTAGTACTCAGAACTCCTCGACCAACACTTGGGGAACGCTATCCGCTCACGCGAATCCCACTACATGTGTGTGTGCAACATCAGGAGACGGAACACAATTTTTACACGAGCGGCCCGTCGCTGGACTTACTCTTTGTGCTAGGTAACACGAACTCCTTACATTCCCCTGAAGAGCAGGTATAGTCGATGCGCAGATTGCATCTCGTGGCTTCTGAACGCCTCCGCAAAATTCATCAACGGCCAGCGTCGAGATCTACCTAGCTTTTCTCGATTGTATTGCCATCTTTGAAAGACCGCTGCCCTCCCCGCGCAGTCCCATTTCCCCCTTACATCTGCATTTTCATAACTTCGCTTCAAGCAAGATCAGCAAGCAGATGGCATCTTCACCGTGTCCCAGATGCGCGCTCGTATACCGGTGTCAATGTCTTCACACTTCGGTGTGCAATCAAACGAGGATTCCACAAGTGCAATCCAACGCATGCACTCAAGATCAGTATCTTTACAATACTTATACACAGGCGAATATGTTTACTATACACAAAGCCATGGGCATTTTCATGCTGCCCTCAGCCATAAAACTGGTTCTGCGACATCCTCGTCTTCTCCAGCGTCGCATACTGAGCCACCTCATCCCAATTGATCCTGTCCCACCACCTCGCAAGATACTCGCTCTTCCCCTTGACGCCATAGTCGTGCAACCACACATGTTCCCACGTGTTCACGCACAGCAGCGGCACCACATCCACGCCGCCAAGCGGCTTCTTCGGATTCAGGTTCGCGGGCGCGGAGCTCCCGAACGAGCCCACCATGTTCTTTACGCCTGAAAATGAGTTCTCGTTTTCGGTGTTGAGGTCTTGGGACTGGCGGCGGTAGTGGGCGCCCGACAGCGGTGAGCCGGCGATGTAGGTGGTAAGGATGCGGAAGGGGAAGCGGTTCTCCTTTTGCTGGACGAGCCAGACAAAGCCCGGGCCGAACATGGATTCGGCGGTCATGAGGAAGGTTTCGCGGAGGGAGGCCAGCGAGGAGAAGTTTGTGGTCAGGGCGAGGTCGAGGGCCTCGGACGGCCGCGATGTGATGGTGGGGTTGGTGTTCTGCGGTGGCAGGTTAGCATTGGGCGGACGGGCGGGGTTGCGCAGGGAGACGCACGATGCCTTTGAAGAAGGCGTGGTTGTTCCAGGCCATGGATGCCGGATTGAAGCCGCCGGCCTTGGTTGGGTCCCGAGCCCATTCCAGAATGAGGTTCTTGGGGGACTGGTTGTCGAATGGGGTGCCTGCAGTCATGTAGTTCAACTGGTCCATCATGTGCTGCTGGTAGTCGGTCCACGCAATCTTGAACTGCGCGGGCGACATGAGCCCCGGGATGCCATTCTCCACGAGATCTGCTTCATTCGCGAGCGCGGGCCGGTGGTGAATGTGTCGGACGGAAGGTGCAGCACTGCATCTCTAAAACACCGTCAGCGGGCCTATCGACCGCCAGAGCGGCCAGCTCGGGAGAAATGGCTTACTGCAGGAGCTGCTGCGAGGGCCTGGAAGGCGGCCGGGCGCCGGCAGAACGAGCGTATTATCATAACGGCCGTGTGGGCGATTGGAATGGGCCACAATCGTCAATCGTCAATCGTCAATCGTCAATCGTGTCGTTGTGGCCCACCGCCGACGACTGATGTTTTTTCCCCGGCCGTCCCACGCCAGATGCGCTAGCGCTCTGCGGAGTCGGCCCGCCCAATCAGCGCGCGCCATCCCTTGCCCTCTCGACGACTCCAAAACGCGTGCAAGCGCCTCGACTCCAGCGCTTCGTTTCATCCGCTCAGAATGCCACTCCGGCATAGCCACACGTTGCGAGGAGTCATCTGCCACTGCTACTCTGCTAGCAGCCGGCATCCAACGCCAAACAACGTCTGCTGTCCACTCGGCGCTTGCTGTCCGCTATTTCCAGAACACGCCTCGACGAGCGACCAGAGCCTGACCATCGGGTGAGATACGTCAGAGCCTGGTGTTGAATACCGAAAAAGTCTAAAAATGAACGACTATATACAGGCGGCCGTGTCCGCAGCCTGCCGCCTCACAGTTTATAAAAGTCCGAGTTTGTTTCACGCACTGCTCTTGGCTGGTTATCGATATCCTACCGAATTTCGCCGCCTACGCTGTCGAACAGAAATACCATTGTCTGCACGATCTTGTTTGAAAAGGTCTCTCTTTGTGCTCCCTTCATATAGTTCCATCCTTGCCACGTCTCTTACGAAATCCTTTGTACCCATCTCTCTCCAAAGTTCACAATGGGTCCCTTGATGGGTCTCTCAAAGCTGTCCAGGCTATCACTGCTCTACCTAATCTCGGCTACGATACCGACATCCCAAGCCATGAGTCTCCTCTCTCGACAGGCCGGAACCTGTGGCGGAATGGCCTCTCTCTCTCAATGCGGATCGAACTTCCCATCCGACTTCTGCTGTCCCAAACAGACGACATGCATGAATCTCAACAGCACTGAAGCCGTGTCAGTGATATGCTGTCCAGCAGGTGCAGACTGCTCCTTCATTCAACCCATAACCTGCGATGTGGGACAGTTGAACGCAACAAAACACCCCGACAACCAAATCCACATGTCCAACACCACGGAAATCAAACTCCCCACCTGTGGCGACAAATGCTGTCCGCTTGGCTACACTTGCAACGGTGGCATGTGTTCCACAGCCAGCTCTTCCCCATCTCCATCACCTTCTAGCTCTCTATCTCCGTCCGCCACAGGAGCTCCCTCAGCATCCCAAACAACACCCTCCACTCCACTGCCCACTGCTCAAGCCAAGCAGGGCTTCGACGGGAAATCCTTCGCAGCTGGCTTCTTCCCCGGCATCATCCTCGGCGCCCTTATGGCCCTCGGCCTCCTCTGGGTAATCAAAAAGCGCCGCGAGCTCCAGAACAAACCCCGCTACTCCGGCGACTTCGGCCATGTCTCGCGCCAAATCAGCGATCCAATCTACAACCCCATGTACGCCAACCGCACCGACTTCATCCGTCGAGGCTCCAACTCCGCACAACCGAGTCCAAACTCCACCACCGGCATGGTCGTTAAGAACGGAGGCAAGGTGGGCACCGGCGGAGGCGGCATGACGCCGCGGATCAAGAGCCTGTTCTCCAAATCTCCGCGTCTGGGATTCAGTTCGAATTTCGCCGCTACCGGTACCGGCTTACCTGCGCCCGCACTACCACCCGCCGTCCGCGCCGGAAATCCTCATAATGATCCCTACGCGACCCCGAAATCGAAACGCACACCCCGGAGGTCGAATTCTGCGTCTACAAGGAACTCGGGCATGACGACGTACACGACTAAGAGTCAAGGAAAGCGACCGATTACGACGAGGAGTACGAGTACGGAGACGATTGATGTGCTGATGCCGGCGCCGAGTTTTCTGAGCACGCTGGAACCGCCCAAGGCGCCGGGTATGAGGGAGAATAGGTTGACGCAGGATACGACGTTTACGAAGTTGATGGAGAGGGCGGGGTACGAGGAGGATAGTAGGGAGCAAGTTAGGGATTGGAGGGGGAGTCCCGCGAAGGCGAGGTAGAGAAGAGTAGAGGGAGTGTGAGTCGGACTTAGGATTCATGATCGATGCGAGTTGTATATAGTTTCCTGCTGTCTTTTGTTAGCGCTGGCGTTCGATTTTGGTCACTCTTTGCATACAGCATTTGGGGGTCGCATTGTGCATTTGCATTCGGGGGAGGAACGGGATGGGACTGGGATATATTTGATACCACGGCATTGCCTGCCACTCCCTTTTTCTTTCTTTAGCTTTCTTTTATTCCTTTCCTCGCATAGGGTTTTTAATTCACTCTTTTTACTCGACGTTGGTCTCTGTTCTGTAAGGAGAAATATTTGGTGACTAAAGATACTGCACTGGAATATGCGTCTGGTATTACAATCTTACGCACTTTGGTATCGATGGGGTGAGGCACAGGGGGGAGAGAACGAATCAAACCACTTACTTTGTACCCTGTTGGCAGTACCACCATCCCGCTAGGCTACTTGCGGCATTTTGATTGCGACATAGCGTCCAACGTCACATGCTGGCTAGGAGGCGGAACTCTTTAAGCAACCACACACGCGAGGAGGGTAAGCACTCATATACAGACTGCAAAAGGATTGTAGTTTACTCTATTCTTTCTCAAGAACTGATCGGTCTCAGATTATTCACCATGACTTGGTCTTTATATCGAAAACCAGAAGAGAATTAAGGAATGGTGGTAGGCGGTGCATATGGTCACTCACGGCACTTTCTATCGTAGTGGCTGCAGGTGGGCTTCTTATAAAAGGAATGTAAGGATGTAGAGCTTCGAGAAGCAGAAGTTCTTCCTGTATGTATGGAAAGAGCCGACAGATTAGCAACCACTGACTGATAATCTAGACTCTGATTGTATAGTTGAGACATGCAAGACATGTCTTATGTCCTGTTTTGGGAAGGCTGTACTCAGAGACACTAGTACTGACTCAGCTGTTCCCATTGCTAACACTCTGGATTCCGCATCCGCTACATATGCCCATTGATTCACTTAACACGGCCAGCTGAATATGTGAACATAATTCGGTACGTGCACAATGCTGTATGGCCTCGTCATATAACTGTTCCCGTTTTGTTGCTTAGATACCTCCAGACCACTACCAGACCACCTCTTCCGACCTCAGAATACCACCACCGAATAGTTCAATTCCTAGATTTGCTTTTAAGATGCCCAATTCCGAAGATCGTCGAGCACCTGAACTCACTCCAGGAATTCCTTCCAGCTCCCCGGGGGACTCTCCCCCAACACTTACTTTCGGCTATGGTCCGCCGCCATGGAACTCTCAACCAGCATTCGGATGCCAACCCCTGGGGCCCCCTTCATGGATGCGGGAATCTCCCCAAGAATTGTCACCCCAGCCACGCTGGAACCATTCATTCACTGTCCCTTCACCCAGTCTCCCCAGCCCCTGGCGCTCGAGTTCTGGGACTCTAAGTGACTCTGGAGAAGTTTTTCCTCACGTACCGGAGTACCGCCTCCCAACCTACGAAGACTTCGCCTCCAAGACACGCCCAATCGATCCCAACACTCTAGGTCCTGACTATCGCGATTGCCCAATCTGCAAAGAACCATACCCATCCCTCTTGGATATTCGAGCCCCAGATAATGACCTCGAGAACTCGCCCCTCCTGTCGCAGCTCCCCGAATTTACAGGCCCGCCGGATCCAATTTACGATATTGATCTCCCAATTCGACTCCCTTGTGCGGTCGAGCACGTCGTTGGCTCTGCATGCTTCCGAACCTAGTACGAGACATCCGGGGAAATACCTGCCCGCTGGATCGCCAGAAAATACTCAAGCGAAACGACTATGTCAACTGTGAGGACGAATATATTGTGAATCAAATCGTCAATATTCGTCAAGCTGGCATACGCCAGTATCTTGTGCAACCGCTGTCCGAATCCTCAAACTAGGTTCCGAATGTCGTGAACGCGCGCGCCAAACCAGAGACAAGGTATCTCGCAACCCTGATGATTCGCCTGGCGATTCGAATGCTGCGACGTCTTCGTCTCCCCGACACGCATATTCTGCATGTATGGCATCTGCCGATCTATATGGGAGCGGGTCTTGAGCGGTCTGAGCGGTACCTTGAGACTCACAGTGGGTATAGAGACGGAGCGCGGCATTTTAAAGCGCTGGTCAAGAACTTTGGTCAAGGAGAGGATGCAATCGATGGGCATAATACAGAGTACTTGCGCCTCCTGCTCATGCCCGAAGTCGCGGACCTGTTCTGTCTTATAGTCCGCATGAACTATCTTATCCACTCGCAATCCCCACATGCTCACCTAGGGAAATGCACAAAAGGGTGTGTGCACAGGTGCGGCAGTGGTGTGAACATGTAGATGCGAGCCATATGTTCTGGCGGTTTCTAGACTTCACTGTTCGAGCCTGGTTCAACATGGAGGGCAAAATCTGCCGGCTTAGAAGTGAAATGGGAGACTATATGGAAACCGGATTTAGGGATCCATTCTCGTGGGATGAGGAGGATGCGGATAGAGGATATGCGCCAAGTGAGTTCAGATTCATTTTCCATTGAGTTTTCGATTTGGGTACCAGATTCGGGATTGAGTGGGTTGTGTAGAAATTGTTCTTACCTGTGCACCGAGCGTATATTTGTGGATATAGGCTCGCTTCATAGCCTTCACTTGCTCCATAATTCAATAGACAAATGAATAGAATCTATAGACACACTGCAACCGAGCTTTCGTACTGTTAGGACCTATTTGTGAAGCCCATGTCTGGCATACTCTACTACGATTGAAGAATCTTGGGATTCCCTCCAGTTCTTCATTGTTGAATGGCATCTTCTGCATGACGGAAAGACCGTGCCCTTGCCTAGGCAATTCACTGAAGGGACACATAAGATGTGCGAACACGACCATTGAACTGCGCATACTTTACTTCATATATAACAGTTAGAGTACTAAACCTACATCCTCCAATATCTCTATATCAAAATTAACAAATAGCCCGCGTAATCATTCTCTCACTGCAGCCATGTCGCGCTCCCCCTCCGATAGATACTACAGCACAATATCTAGCCGTACCCCCAGTCCCCCCAGAGTCGCAATATCCCATGTCCTCCCGCACTCCCGTCCCCACACTCCCTCGCCAACCCCCTCAGAATTCTCTCTCGTCTCCTCCCTTGGCTCTTCCCATGATGATTCTATCTTAGGCTCCTGGCGAGCCGACAGGCGCCTCCCCTCGTACCGCGCCTTCCTCTCCTCCCTGACATACCCTCCCTTCGACACCCTCTCCCCTAACGCCAGCTGCCCCCTAAGTCAGGAGCCCTACACCAAATCCATCGCCGAAGGCCAGAACGAGATTAACGTCGAGATGTTGGATATGCTCGACGCACTACCCGAATCAGAACGTGACGGACACTCGGTCTCAGATATACCGGTTCGATTACCCTGCGCGTCGGAGCATGTTGTTGGATTCGCGTGCTTCCAGAAATGGTTCCAAACCATCAGTGGGCGGGCGTGTCCACTAGACCGTGAGAAACTGTTCAGGTACGAGCCGTGGGATCGTGAAGAGAGTGATAATGATATGCTGTTTGAAGAAGGGCAGAGAGGTATCACTCACATGCCACTAAGGATTGCACTGAAGTTGAATTGGAAGTTCCACGAGGAAAGTGCCCGGGTGGTGAAGGATGAGGATCTGGAAGTGCAAATTAATGCTATGGTTATGGGTGAGCGTCTAGGTACAGTCATAATTTGTGCGGCTTCACGGCTGGCCACAGGGCCGAACTTGGAACTTGGATATGTGGGCCGGATGTGGAATATCGTCATGAGACGGTCGCACATGCCGCTCGTCTACCCGGTTTTTGCAGCAGAAATGGAGGGGTTTGCGTTCACGGTGAAAGGTTTTAGTGACTTCGTGGACCTTGTTGATGGTAAGTATCCCGATTGGATCAGAGTTCTGATGTCCCCAACAACGGGAATGATGTACACTGTTTTGTCTCGCTGGATTCGTGTTTGGTAGTGGCAGAAGTTTAAGCTTGGGGATTTGGAGGGGAGGCTGTTGGAAAAAGTAGAAGAGAAGTGCACAGAAATTGAGGAAGAGCTTTCTGGATTTTTTTGGAGAGTGGCACGATATGCGGTCATGGCTTGGGTACGCCAGGAAACGATATTGACGGATTGGAGGAAGGAGAAGGGGGAAATGAGTGAGGTCGAATCGTATGGACACGACCATTTCAGGCTCACCGAGGAGGAGATTGAAGAGATGGCCAACCGGTTCAGGTTCAGAAACGTGTATGAAGATTGTTCGTCCGATTCCGATTAGCGTTCGAGATTCGCCTGGGCTCCTGAGGCGGAGGATGATTAGGATTCTTAGGACGTCCTATGTTGAATTTGAATAGTTCCAAGGTTGTTGTGGGCCACTTGCAAACTTTCGAGTTATCAATAGGATCTTATTTGTGGAACAAGTTCCTCCCACCGTAGCTATGGCATCGCTTTATTGAACAGATTTGAGCCCCCGACTGCGAGCCTTTGCGACTGGGGAAAACTTTCGTGCATCTACTCCGTTGAAGAGACTCTCCCGAATCAACTCCAGAAATCCCAATCTTCGATCATGGGAAAAGCTTTTTCGTTGTACTTCCTCTCTACTTCCCGCAGGAACCAATACAACCAGTCCAGTAGTTAATATCGGCATCTGAAAATGTCAAACGCCGACGCAAACGCCAAAAGGCCCCAACCTCCTACAAAAAGGAAGAGTTTCATGCCGGGACCACATTTCCAAGGAAAAAAGGTCCGAGGAACTCCACATTCCGACGGCCCTAAGACCTGTTTTGTTTGCTTCCCCAGACTTTCTCCGTATGTCCCCGCATGCAAAGAGCTCGGAAAATTGTGTTGCACATGGTTTTCCGGATTAGGACTGCGGCAACTCAGATTGTGCTGTATGTTTGTAAATTCCTCGTCCAAACAAACATGTACATTTGATTATGAAACTACTTAGACGTTGTATAATACTCAGCGTGTCTACTCGTCGATGAGGTTTGCAACAGTGTACTTCTCTATGTATACTAAAATCTCTGGTCTAGCAAGAGGATCTCCATTCATGAGCCTAACTTGTTCAAGATTCAGTCCGACTGTGTTCGAGCTCAGATGTGGAGCCGAGGCCTAAGCAAGCACCTTGATCAATGCAATGAGAATGATACATAAAGCGATGCATTAAATCTTCTTTTGTGGCTGCCATTTTAGTTCTCCCTCCAGGAAATTCCCTGGCTCGGAAATATTGTAATCATAATGGCGTTCAGTACTTTAGCAGTATTTGCGATCGGAGCATCATGCGCAGTGGGCCAGATTATTGAGCTCTCCATCCCTAATTCTCCGCCCAGCGACACGCCAACGCTCGATGGATCCTTCCAGGGCTACTCCATGGAAATGGCGTCGTTCGTGGATATAGCTGGAAACCAGAGGTATCTTTTTGTTTTCTATAAACTCTAGAGTTTAGGCTAACAGATCCACCCAGTTCCCCTAACAAACTCTCTATCCGCATGCTACAAAATCTCAAGGATATCACCGGTTCCGCGGCACATATACGAATCGGCGGCACAACAGCAAATCACGCCACTTGGGTAGAAGACCAAGAAGCTGCCATTGTCCAAAACTTTGCCACGCCAGGGGCTGATCAACCTGCAAATGTCACGCTGGGCCCCAGATATCTAGAGTCGTTTAAGACCTTTGTCCAGGGCACGCAGTATACCGTTGGTTTGACTTTCGACAGCGGGAAGATAGGCGAGGATAAGACTGTCAAGGAGGCAACCGCCTTCTACCAAGGATTAGGAGATGATTTGTTCGCCTTCGAGGTCGGGAATGAGTTCGATGGTAGGCTGCCTATTTAATCTTACTTAATGGACTCCCACTTCTCACACGAATCTCGCAGAGTTCCCCGTCGACCGCAACGAAACATCTTACAAAATCGAACAATACGTTCCCGAATGGCTGAACCGCACAGCCGCCATCGCTTCCCGTGTATTCCGCCCCAGCCAGCCCAAAAAGATGTTCCAAGCCGCCGCCTTCGTAGCCCCAGGCGCACGAAGCAACGACACAAGCTGGAACGCCCAGGCTGCCATCGACCTCGGAATCACATCGACTAGCCGCGCCAAAACATTCTGCACTCACCAGTACTTCGGCGCGGCATGCAGTCCCGTGAAGCCCACGCTCGCAGGCAGTATCATGAACCGCACGCTATTGGCGCGATTGATGGCGTACCACAAGTCTGCTGCCGCGATCTCAGTCGCAAATGGAATGCAGTATGTTCTTGGGGAAACGAATTCCATCGCTTGCCAGGGCCTCGCGAATGTCTCTGATGTCTTTGGTGCGGCGCTCTGGTCTATTGATTATGCGTTGTATGCTGCCAGCGTCAATGTTTCGGGGATTTACTGGCACATGGGCACTGGATACCGATATGCGGCATGGCAAGCAATACGGAATGGAACAACAGCCCCGGGACCCCGTCCGCTGTATTATGGAAACCTGTTTACGGCGACCGCGCTAGGAGGCGCTGGGAAGCAGGTCGTGAGTATCGTGAACACGACGACGCTGGCGGGTTATGCTGTGTATAGGGGAACAGGGGGAAAGGTTGAACTTGAAAGTGTGGTGCTTGTCAACATGCAGATCTACAACGCGACCGCGGGAGAAAGAAGTAGCGTTTCGTTTTCGCTACCTCCGGACATCGTAAGCAAGGGCTCCCACACGACGCTGACAGTACGGCGGTTAACAGCCGCGACCACGGAGAGTAAAGATGGACTTTCTTTCGCTGGGCGGACCGTCGCGTTGGATGGGCAGGTCGTGGGAGAAGAAGTCACGGAAAAAGTGGAAGTCGGAAAGGTTGACGTAAAGGCCAGTGAAGCTGTGCTAATCTCGCTCAGCCGGTCAGGCCCCTCGAGTACGAATGGGACTATCCCTACACCCACAGGGACAGGTTCTGTCGTCATCTCCACTGGAGCTGCACCCCCTCGGAAGGTAGTTGGCGGGATCCTGGGCTTGGGGTTTACTCTTAGTGTTCTTGATGTTATGTAGTTCGCTGGATGTCTTCATGTAATAGATTCTCGACCGTAGTCTAAGGTCAAATGAGATGAGCAATCCCACGAAACAACGACTCTTAACTTTAAATCCACCATCGTTAAAGCCTATATAGCCTCGTACACAATCCAAGGTCAGGGGCTTACTTCAAAGCAAAGCTCGCCATCCTTTCCCTCCAGGTCTCTCAAGTCCAAGATGATCGCACAACTGACCCATATGATCAACTCCCCAATACGCTTCTGTCTCTCCCTTTGTATTTGTGGCTAGCACATTAGTTAGCACTATACCACCGCCGCCGTAGAAATAATCCGAAATAAGGAAGTATTGTCAAATCGTTCAACTGCAGATCGAAGAAGATTGTACAACTTACCAACAAACCAAGGCAACCCAAACGCACCATCCTTAAACGCCAAATCCGTGTTCTCCGTCAATTGCTTCTTAACTGACTCCCCAGTACTCTTTTCCACAACCTTCTTGGCTTCCTCCGCCCCAACAATCGTCGTCAAGATAGCAAGCAGATTCTTCGGTTCCGTTGGCGTATTGTAATGTACCCAGAAGTTCTGGTAGAAGAGCGATATGGCAGATGGAAGAGACTGAGGATGGGAAAGAGAGAGCGACGTTAGTGCACGTTGAATGGAGATTGTGTTGATTGGGAATCCGGGTGGAGCGGTAGGGGAGACAGGAATCTTCAGTAATTTGGCCCAGCGGATGCGTTCGGTGTTGATCCATTTGTCCTTGTCTGCCGGGGTCAGATAATGGTGAGATTGCGACAGTGTGAGAGAAAGCAAAGAACTCACTCTTGATCTGCAACGGTGGCGTATTCCCACAAGTCTTCATCAACCCGCCCAGGAAAATTGGAACATAGGTAACATCGCATTGCTTGAACACCGGGAAGTTCTATTAAGAAATTAGCCATCGACCTCCACAAAAACATTGTGTACTCAATTGACCATCTCCAATGCAGGGACCCATGATTTTGGGAATCTGCATCCGGTCGATCTACAGCATGCAGGATCGGAAGCATGAAACAACCCGTTCAATCAATCCGAAAATCGAATCCCGCATGCAAAGAATAGTGATCGAATGCCCGCATCGACGCCAAAATGACGAGCTTGACAGCCAACGAATCACACCCTTGCTGGAGATCTACGTACCTGCAGCGCATAGAACCCCAGGTAAGCAAACGGGCTCACGATATCAATGTAAAGAGTAATCTTTGGTTTCGCCATGGCCGTCATGGTATCCAGGCGGGGGAAGCTTTGAGTTCGAGAAGGTTGTGAAGAGTGGTGTCGAATTCAAGTGACCTTGTTTGGAGCTCAACCTTATAGCCGAGGCATTTCCCCGATGTGGGGGACGGCGTCGGCTCGTTTAAAGGGAGGTCACTCGGTACCAAGGTGCAAATGCATCAAAATTTGAACAGTCAGAGCACCGCATTGTTTTTCATCAGGATTGAGAGAGGGCCTTCGCCAAAATGTTTGCTTGGAGCCGCCGAATTCTGGTATCATTCGCTCAACTAAGTTCGTCATGTTAGACATGAATTCACCCTTATCCAACATGTGTACGAACACAAGTCCGACCGACCACTCAACATTCTGAGTTCATCTGGCGTCATCTGAGCCCGGGTATATGCTGTCGCTGCCAAAAAGACTTCTACACTCTCATCTGAGCGAGATGGTATCCAGGAGAGAATTATGCCCCAACTATGCCTTTCCCTTTCCCTTGCTGTTTGGATTACGCCTCCTCTCCCACACCTGCACGTAGCTTTCTTTTGTAAACAGTGTCTCTCCTCGTTCTCTCTCAACAAACAGATCCTGAACTCCCCACCATTCATCTCGGCTTCTATCGCGCAGCTGTACCCTCCAAACTTTGGTCTCCTGCTCTCCTTCCACACTGTCGTCCTTCTTTTTGACGGCTTCGTGGGTGATGTTGGCTACTAGGTCGTACCAAACAGGCTCACCGGGCGGGTAGAGTTTTGGATTCGGTTCCACATACACAGACATGTCGAGGGAGCGCGTGGGGAAAGTGACGATGGTAGGGTTCCGTTCCGAAACGAATTTGTTTTTGCTGAATCGCTTGATGTGGAATAGCAAGTAAGGGGGCAGTGGGTGCTGGAGTCTGTATCTCACTCGATTCTTCATTTTCTCCTGTGCTTGTACGCCGTTGTACTTGTTCAAAATGCTGATCAGGGGCACCTGCGGGATGATGTTTCGCTCCAATGCATCCTGGAAGAGGGGTGCTGCGGGAAGATCCAAGGTGAGAATCAAGAACTTGGTGATTTCAGTCTTGACAGCTGCATCTTCAAAACGTAAGCGATCACCGGCGTCAGCGCGGGCAGTTATTTCCTGCGACTCGATTTTCAGGGTGCCTTGGAAGACTCGCTGCACAATGCTGCTGTTCGGTTTCGTCCGCGAGCCTCCGACGGCAAGATGCAGGTGGTTTAAGAACCAGGAGAGGAAGTCCACAGGGTCGGACTGATCGGTCAGGGTGAATCGCTTGGACGACCGTAACGCAATGTCCTGCAGGAGCTCATGTGGCGACACGTGACTCTTGAACGCTCGGGGATTCCATATCTTGCGTACCAATGTGCTGAAGCGTTGTGCAAGTTGTGGCCGTGCGGAGAGATCCTCCAGCATGAAGTAGTTGCGCAATGGCACAACATGTGCTAGTGCCTGGATCACAACATTGAAGTAGTCATTCGCCTTGATATTGTTCATGCCAACAAAGCCTGGCACGTATTCTCGGTTTAGAAGATCCCAGCAGATCTTCTGCTCCTTGTCTAAGCGCGCCACTTCCTCTCGGCTCATTCGAGGGTCTACGACGAATTTGATGTCGTCTAATGACTTGGACAGGACCTCGTAGCCTTCGGGGAGTACGTAGACCTTCTTCGTTTCCATGTTGACGTAGACATGGTGACCCTCTTCTAGTGCGTGAAAGTATGCTTGCGATTTGGGACCTCGGCCTTGATAGTACTTCCCGCATACGAGGCAGGCATAGACATTGATGTTGGACAGTGTGACGGAACAAAGCTTCTCGAAGTCGAAGTCCAAAACTTTGCGATCTATCGTGTCGAGATAAAGGTCTGTGTATCCTTCCGTGGGTGCTGCCTGGCGTTTGGGCGCCTGCATCGCACTGGCCTCCTCGTCTTCTTCTTCCGCGTCTGGTGTTGCTCCGGCTTCCTCCAATTCATCGTGCTCTTCCTCATACGCGCCCATGATGTCCAGTTTCTCGCGGTCCTGCAAGCGGGGGGACATGAAGTGGCCATTGCTATGTGTACCATTAGTGGGCTCTGGGCTCATCATGTCGTCGTCCACCCGAGAACGCTTGGAAGCTGGAGACGGAGCGTCCATGATATCCTCGAGAGGCTCGAGCGCGCGTCGTTTCGCCATATTGAAGCTGACGCTAGTTTGGAGAAGCTGAGGGTCGGTTCGGCGTCGCGGGCCGCGTGTTTAGTTAGTGACCGGGGATGAGAAAGACAGTAGTGTTGTGTTGTGAGGGCTCTGCCTGCAGTGAAGCTCGAGGAAAGTTCAAGTTGTACGTCTTGGCGCGCTGTCTGCCGACATTCAGCCGCATGCGGGCGGCGGGTGCAAACACTGCAAACAAGGTTCACGACCTCGAAATTTCCAAAAGTCGCGTCGCCAGGCACCACAAACCCCACCACGGAAACCTTTTCGCAGATACCCCTTCCAAGTTGTTTTCCCCCTCGGTGATAATGGCACGTGCTACCTTACTCGTCCTAAGCTTACAACTCCGCTGATTCATGCCCAGTCGTACAACAATCCGACCCAGATCTTCGCAGAAGATGTGACGGAAGAGAAGGGCGAAAATGCGCGTCTCTCTGCTTTTGTTGGAGCTATCGCTGTCGGCGACTTGGTGAAGAGTACTCTTGGTCCCAAGGGCATGGACAAGATATTACAGTCGGCGTAAGTGTACCTTCAAAGCTTCCTCGAAGCCCGCCCTAAACACACCCTTCAGTTCAACAGGCGAAATCATGGTCACCAACGACGGCGCGACTATTCTGAAATCCATCGCCTTAGACAACGCTGCCGCAAAAGTTCTCGTGAACATTTCCAAAGTACAAGACGACGAGGTTGGCGACGGAACCACCTCAGTCACCGTGTTGGCTGCGGAGCTCCTCCGGGAGGCAGAGAGGCTTGTGGATCAAAAGATACACCCGCAGACGATCATCGAGGGCTACAGGATAGCGAGCCATGCAGCCCTGAAGGCTCTGGAGGAGGTCGCAGTGGACAACAGCAAGGACGTATCGGCTTTCCGCAAAGACCTCGAAGCAATCGCCCGAACAACATTAAGCTCAAAGGTTCTCAGCCAGGACAGGACGCAATTCGCGAAGCTGGCCACCGACGCCGTCCTGAGGATGCAGGGCTCTACCGACCTCACCCACATTCAGATCATCAAGAAAGCGGGAGGAAAGCTCAAGGACTCGTACCTCGACGAGGGCTTCATCCTGGACAAGAAGTTCGGTGTCAATCAACCCAAGCGCATAGAGAACGCCAAGATCCTGGTTGCAAACACGGCCATGGACACAGACAAGATCAAGATCTTTGGTGCAAAAGTCAAGGTCGACTCCACCGGAAAACTCGCCGAGTTGGAGAAGGCCGAGCGAGAAAAGATGAGGGCCAAGGTGGAGCGAATCAAGGCACACGGTATCAACTGCTTCGTCAATAGGCAGCTGATTTACAACTGGCCGGAGCAGCTGTTCGCCGACGCGGGCATCTGCTCAATCGAGCATGCCGACTTCGACGGCGTGGAGAGGTTAGCACTGGTCACCGGAGGAGAGATAACTTCGACCTTTGACCATCCTGAGAATGTCAAGCTTGGTCATTGTGACCTCATCGAGGAGGTTATCATTGGCGAAGACACTCTGATCAAATTCTCGGGCGTGGCGGCTGGCAAGGCATGTACCATCGTTCTCCGAGGGGCAACCGAGCAGCTGCTCGACGAAGCCGAGCGCTCACTTCACGATGCCCTAGCCGTCCTTTCTCAAACAGTCAAGGAGCCTAGGACGACCCTTGGAGGTGGTTGTGCCGAGATGGTCATGGCGAAGGCTGTTGCCGAGGCTGCACAGAACGTTGCGGGCAAGAAGGCGATTGCGGTTGAGTCTTTCGCTAAGGCGCTGGCACAACTTCCCACCATCCTGGCGGATAATGCAGGATTTGACTCGAGCGATCTGGTTACACGGCTCCGCAAAGCAGTCTACTCCGGACTGTCGAACTCGGGCTTGGACCTTTCGACGCCTGGTGGAGGCATCACTGATATGAGGCAGTTGGGGGTCATCGAGAGCTATAAATTGAAGCGCGCGGTTGTTTCCTCGGCGTCCGAGGCAGCGGAAGTAAGTGTCCTTTCATTCGCGGAGTAACTCATGAAACAAAGACTAACTCTCTACAGTTACTACTTCGGGTAGACAACATCATTCGGAGTGCGCCACGGAGGCGGGAGCGCATGTAGGGAAGGAGACGTGCTACAGCCACCTCCGACCAGCGTGATGCTGCGACGACACCTGCGCTAGATAGATGTACATTACGACAATAATACCAATGCCGTAAAAAGCGAGTGTGCGTGGCCATTGATAGACTTGCATTGCTCTCGTCCAAGTGTTCAGGAGCCAGCAGCAATGCGGCTACAAGAACAAAGTTTGACCGCATTTTCCTTCTGCGGCGTGCGAAGGATGCAGTGGGTTGGGGGCGCGTATGCAGCGGGTTGTTGGTGAGATGTGAAGCTGACGACTTAGCGGGCAAATATGCGTTTCAGAAGACGCTCGTGCTTGCTTTTCCGCGGTTCTGGCCTGTGAATCTGCCGGTCTAGCGAATGGCCAATTGTTGCCGCTTGCGTTTCACGCATTCGGTCTCTCTTGCCAAAAGTCAATTATTTCCGTGGTGTTCTGGGAGCTTCGATCGAGATGGACCCAGTTGGGGTGGCTGGCACTGGCGCTGGGGGGATGTTGCGATAGATTGCTTTGTCGTCACATGCGGAGCACATGCACGCACTACCATCTCGTCTGTCAATTAGCTCTGTGCCATACGCAGGGAAGACAAATGCGAATCTTCTGCCACACGGTGATATTGTCGATTATGGACAGACAAGCGTGCGAAGACAACCCGGTCTGGCCCTGGCGTGCATACTCTGATGTCGAGTCCCGTCGTACCCGGCTCTTTGTGTGCCTACCAAGGGAGAAGGAACGACGGCCCCGTCGCACATGCCTGGGATGGTTCGACAGCCCGTGACACGAGAGATCCACCCCTTCTTTGACCAACAGCCCGAACTCTCCTCCACCACATTGCCCATATCCACTCCACCAACATCAACAGAAACAGCAGCATTCTTTTCATCGCCACAACTGGCACCGCTCTCTTCGATCGCAGCGCGCGATCAGCCTTATGATATCGCCAAGGGCCTAAATTGGAAACGCTGGAGAGGCGGCGGGCCGAATTTAGGCGGGCAGAGGTGATTGGCTCCACCCTGATCGCCAGACCCTGTGCCCCTTGACTCCCCCGGCCGCACTGCGCACCTCAGCTCCCAAGCCAACATTGGCCCAAGCCTCCCCCACCGTAATCGTGTCTAATATCCAAAATCTCACCTCACCTCTCTCCAACCGCCCTCACCAGCTCCAGCTTCCATCCTCCCTCCCCTCGCTCCATCGCGTCGCTGATGCTTCATCTCCCCCCGCCTTCCAGCCTGCCACAGGCTTCGACGCCCGCATCATAAAGCCGCTGTCCGACCATGCCGCGTCGCCGGCCGCCTGGTGCTGGTCCCGGCTTGAGCACAACCCTCTTCCTGACGCTCTTGGTCCTGCCATGGGTCACTTCGACAGCAGCTCCGCAGCAGCCGCCGCCGAACAATGTGGAACGCCGGGCCCTCCGCCAGGAGGCTCGCGTCGACACCATCATCCCCGAAGGGCACGCAAAGCCTGACGATGGACACCGCGAGAACGCAACAAAGCGCAACCGACACACGCCGATTGTAGCCCGAGACAAGCGCGCCGTAGCAACACATATCTCCTCAGCTCCAGCGATTTCCGCTGTTCGAGCACCTCAAGCAGGGAACGCTGCCCCTTCCTCGGGGGGTGGTCTTACGCGACCGAGTGCGCGCTCCCTGAAGGATTGGGAAGTTGAGGATTTTGTGTTGCTGGCGACGGTCGATGGTACCTTACACGCAAGAGATAGATATAATGGAATGGAGATATGGCGTCTTGACGCTGCAAGACCCATGGTGGAGACCATCTACCATAGCCAAAATGATACGAAAAAGGACAACAGCCCGGACGGGAAATCCTTCATCTGGGTAGTGGAGCCGAAGGAGGACGGAACCCTCTACATTTTAAGCCCTGGCCCATATCCGACGCTTCAATCTCTGGGCATGACGATCAAGCAATTGGCCGAGGAATTGTCCCCTTGGTCGAGTGCCGAACCTCCAGTCGTATATACAGCGGAGAAGAAAAACGTTATGATGGTAGTGGACGCCCGCACTGGTCGTATCCTCCGCCGATTCAGCTCTGGTGGATCAACCTTCATTGATACCGAGAGCTGCGACCCCCAGCCGACCGATTTCGTTGATTCCAGGGGATCCGAATGTAGGGGCATATTCAATCTCGGCATGACAGAGTACGTTGTCAGTATTCAGAACTCTCTGACTGGGGCGAGCATTTGCACAATCAAGTATTTTGAGTGGACACCAAACAACCGCGATCGAGATCTACACGGCCAGTACCTAGCTACAATGGACAATCAATACATATACAGTAGCTATGACGGCTGGGCTATTGCGTACGACCACAATAAACCGAAAAGGCTGGTGTCACAGCGGCCTGTGTTTCAAACGCCATTCTCCTCGCCCGTGGTGCGCGTCTTCGACGTCGCAAGACCGCAGGACGACGACAATCCCGAACCCGCTCTCATTCTCCTTCCCCAGCCCCCAGGGCCCGCAAGCCAGGAGGACAAGGTGAAGAATGTATGGCTCAATACCACTGAGGAGGGTAGCTGGTACGCCATGTCCGAGATCAATTATCCCACCGTCACCGATCGGGCTCCCCAAGCCCCTTGCTATAACCCGGATTGGAACAACGAAATAATTGGTTGGGAGGGTGAATATTTCCTTCCCGAAAGGGTTGGTTTAGTTGGGGTGCATTTTCTTGATCATAAGATGCCATACCAACGCCGCGGTGATCTTCCGGGTATCGAGGCCCCACCCGAACGCGAAGATCCCCCACAAGTACCTCAGATTCCAGTGAATGAGAATTCCGGCGTGACTCCACCAACCGTCATTGAACCTCAGCCCCAGTCGCACAACGGGTGGCGGGTCGTCTTCGCACTTCTGGTAATCGTCTTGACTGGGTTTGGCGGATATCTTGGAGGACAGCCAAAGAAGGTAGAAAATCTCAAGAAGACTATTCTGTCGCGTTTCACCGAGGCCAAGGGTCGCGAATCATCCATCTCGATGCCTCACCCCTCGTCGCATGCAGGTACGCCTGTTGCCGAGGATAAACCGACCCAAGCGCTTCTTCCAGAAGAAACGCAGCAGGACGCCGTTGCAGAACACCCAGCGTCCACCCACGAAACCAACGATGCAAAGCATGAAGGTCGGAGAGTGACTTTTGACCTCCCCGACGAAGAAGAGCCGGATCTCGAAACCCTTTCCCGAACCACTACCGCTGAGATGCCGTCGCCCATCGGTGACGAAGTGGATGCCAACGGTGGTCTCCGTAGTCGAGCTAATTCCAATGAAATGCCAGCCCTCAGTAACGAGCTTGATGCGAATGGGCAGCCAATTTCGCCTCCTACCCCGATCAAGAAGAAGAAGACTCATCGAGGGAAACGTGGGGGAGCCAAAAAGACACGGAAGAACAAGGATGAGGACGACGTGGATCGCGTTGTGGACGCGGCAAAACGGCTTGAACCAACCACCGAACTTCATCCAGACGAGATTGCCATCACGGGTGACGATATTCAAGACGTCTCGAACGTCAAGAAGATTGGCAAATTGACCATTGACTTTGACCGTCTGCTTGGAAATGGTAGTGGTGGTACATTTGTGTTTGAGGGCAAATGGAATGTGAGTATATTCAAACTTTTTTGGAATTTCCTTACTGATATCCATCTCAGGAGCGTGAAGTCGCAGTCAAGCGAATGCTCCCTCAGTATTTTGGTCTGGCAGAGCAAGAAGTGAAACTTCTTCAAGAGAGCGACCTTCACCCCAACGTCATTCGTTACTTTGATGATGAGAAGGATGAGAACTTTCTTTATATCGCCGTCGAACTTTGCCAGGCTAGTCTCTGGGATCTCTACCGCGATGGCCGACCCGGCGAGGAGCTCAGCGAAGTTCAACAGCGACTGGTCAACGATATCAATTGCGATATGCCTCGGGCATTGTATCAGCTCGCACTTGGTGTGAACCACCTACACAGCCTGCGAATTATCCACCGGGACATCAAACCGCAAAATATCTTGATAGCATATCCGAAGCGAAACCAAGAAAGAGGGCCACGGCTTGTCATTTCCGACTTTGGCTTGTGTAAGACACTTCCAGACAATGTCAGCACTTTGATTGGAACCACGGGAAATGCCGGTACTGTCGGCTGGAAGGCTCCAGAATTGATCACACAGCCACGGGAAAACGAGCGAGGAAGCTCACAAGGTCATTCTCGAGAGTCATCTAGCTCCAATGATCCGGTCTCTCAAGGTGTGAAACGGGCCGTCGACATCTTCTCTCTTGGTTGTGTCTTTTTCTACGTCCTTACGAATGGCTCTCATCCTTTCGACGACGAAGAAGGCTGGATGCAGATTCGGGAGCTCAACATTAAGAAAAACAAGGCCAACTTCAAACAGCTCAGCCTCGGCGACGATTCCGAAGAACCCATTCACCTCATCTCCTGGATGCTGTCCAATCGTCCCGAAGACCGTCCCACAGCCGTCCAGGTCATGAACCACCCATTTTTCTGGCCCGCAGAAAAACGTCTCAACTTCCTCTGCGATTGTTCAGACCATTGGGAACGGGAAATTCGGGATCCTCCCTCTGACCATCTCTACATCCTCGAGCAATACAGCTACCAAGTTCTAGATAAGAAACGGAACTTCCTGGCTAAGCTTGATCACGGCTTCATCAACTCACTCGGTAAACAGAGAAAGTACACTGGTGATCGGATGTTGGATTTGCTGAGGGCGCTGCGGAATAAGAAGAACCATTATGAGGATATGGAGGAGAGTGTCAAGGCCAAAGTGGGACCACTACCGCATGGGTATCTCCGGTATTGGACTACGAAGTTTCCGAAACTGGTCATGGCTTGTTATGAGTGTGTGGTCGAGTGTGGACTGCAGGGCGAACCGAGGTTTAAGACGTATTTTGAGGGTATGAATGCGGCGTAGAGAGTCGTATTTTGAGGGTATGAATGCGGCGTAGAGAGCCGTATTTTGAGGGTATGGATGCGGCGTAGAGAGTCGTATTTTGAGGGTATGGATGCGGCGTATAGTGTTTGGGTCGCCAAGGGCGAGGATGAGTCTGAGGTATTGGAAATTGTACACTATACAGTATATTTTGCGGTAACATCGTACGCAGATTTAGTTGGAGGTTGGGGGTCGGCGTATGGCGCGAATAATAGCATATTGTCCATCTATTGCAATCTAGTTCATTCCGTGCACTTTCCCTGTACCTGTCTCCTTTGTCCAAAAAATGTTTTCACTCGCGTTGCGAGGTCTCCTAATCCTTCTACCAGCCTTAGGGTTCCTATTATGAAAATCTTTTTGCGCAAAAATGCAGTGGCCTTGTCACGTTCGCTCTACCGGAAAGCGGGCAAATTCCCCTAGATAGCATGTTTACGAGCGTAGAGTGGCCTCTTTTACAATTCAATCCTACGGTAACGGAGGTTAGTGCGGTACGGTACTCCTTCACAGGAACCCACCGTGATTTGGAGAAGATGCTAGTCGAAATAGCGGAGACATACAGTGTTCTTTGTGTAGTGTTTCGTTGGCATCACTAGAGGTGGGAAGATCGGGATTGGTTATTACATCGTTTATGAATTGTTGAAGACGGGGACTAGAAGTTCGAGATTTCTTATATAGATGGGCTAAATATTAGAATTGGATCGTTTTAGTGCAATGCAGTCTAAGACTCCGAGACCTGCGGCTAAAAGCTAAAATAACCCACACGAGTGACCAGTGTCAGAAGAGAAACCTAGTGCAGTGGATGCAAGGCGGATCTCTCTCTCTCCCTTCCATGCACAAGAACTACTTTCCTGCAGTAAGGAGATACACCTCCACCAGCATCAGCTCCAGTCACGGCAGCCGGCCCATCTCCCCATTTCATTCTACCCAGTTCTTTGTCCGGCTTTTCCAATCCCACGGCGTTGCACAATCCGTCTCCATTTTCATGTTTGACATCCCCAAGGTCCATATTCAAAGCCATAAGCGTAGGGTCGCGCGTCATCTTCAACTTCGGAGTTGCAAAATGGTGTACAATTGCCACAATAATTGCGGCAAATTGTAGGGTGACATTCATGGCAAGCCATGCGAATAGTCTGGCTTTGTTGACCTCTGTGCGGATGACCGACTGCGAAGGAACAGCAGAAATTGTTTCCTGGGAATCGTCGATGATGAGCGGCAGCGCGCTCCATGTGGAATCGTATGCTAGCTTGAGCGTCCCGCGGATGAAACCATTGAGGTTGTTCTTTTGGTATCGTGAGGTGGCGTTCAGCTGGTAGATTTGTCGCATAACGTCTGTCATCATGTCCAGAGTTGGCATGATGGCCCAGTCTGGTTGGAGTGAAGGAGCGCCATCGCTTATGGAACCAAGGGTTGCGTTGGCGATGTGTGTGCCGGTCGAAGGCCCGAGTAAATTTATGTCGACGGAATGCTGGAGGTATCGACCTGCTTTCATACCCACTTCAGCGAGCATATAGCAGTCGGTTCTGCGCCACGTTTCCGCTACGAACACGTTCACACGGTATTGTTTGACGTCTGGTAGTGCTCCGAAATCAGGTGTCATCGATGGGCAGGAGGTGTTGATGTTTGGCAAGGTTCCATCGTTCGTTGGTTTATCATCCCACAGACTGCCGACGAAAACGGAGATGTTCCTCTTGCCTTCGAAAATTGTGGGAGTGTAGCCTTTTGTATCTTGATTTTCCCACTTCTTTGACATCCAGAACCCTATTGTGCCTGCGCCCCAGGTGTCGGGTGGCGATTTCAGCATGCTCGCATTGCCAATATTGGCCACGTCTGGTGGTCCAGGGTATGTTGTTGCAGGAGAATCAAACCAGGTGATACTCGTTACGTTGAAGAACGGTAGCGCCATGTTTCCGGTAGCTCCTTCCGGCATAGGTGGTTCCAACAAGACATATCGTCTAAGAGCCGTTTCGCCAGTAACGAATGAGTAGTCAGGATCTATAGACCCAGTAGAAATCGCTCTCAAGGTCACAGCTTGGATGAGATGTTCATACTGAAATTGAGGAAATCGCTTGTTTGTCTCCACCAAGTTGATGTTGTAGGTTGTCTTCAGGTCCTTGACTGATTCCTTGACGGGATGCCAAGTCAACGACGAATTGGCGAGCGGAGAAGCGAGGGAGGTTGGCCATATAAGTACTAAGACGGCAATGGCGAACGCGGACCAGACGAACTCGCTCCAGGATTGGAAGGGAGACCTGAGCAGTATTTTCTTTCCGACCATATCACATAATTCCCCGAGGGTGATTTGGCCTTTCGACAGGAGGATAGAGATCGAGCGCCAAATGAGGAGGGTCGAGCCAACGCCTGCCAATATCCGAATTATCGTGACGTATAGTGAAACGAGTCCAGAAATGTCAGCTTGGTATAATCTCCATCCATTTCTTCGAGAAACACTCTGTGAACCGATGAGAAAATTCCGGCCATCGATGAGCGTCAGAAAAACGATGAATACAACACAGCCGGCCAGGTGGACCAGGAAAATATGCCATGCTTTGAAAGCGTTCTTGAACCCTGAGTCATCGCGTCGAAGACTACATTGCCCTTGGTAGGTGGGAAGATCGTTTTTCATAACGATATCGGATGCCATGAGGTATGATATTTGACAAGGGGCGCGGGATTCAGTTCAAGGGGGAGATCATAGTTGTAGAAGACATTTAAGCGCATATTAATTATATTTAGTTGTCATCTTGTGTAATTCTCAAGGCGGCCATGCCAAATTTCTGGAACAGAGGCTGAGCGGCAGACGAACTCAATGAGCCGCACGGTCCCCTAATGAATGTTCTCCTTCAAGCGGCTAGTTATGCTCTCCAATTAGCATCCAGGTGGCGTCCGGATTGGACTCTATGGGGGCGGAATAGGACTGCGTGTAGAAAGCTTTACCTGGAAGCCAGAGCAGTCCGTTCGTTGGCGTTCTTCAGCTGAGGGAGGCTTTTAGCGCCGGCGAACGAGGCTGTAACTCGGTGGCTGGATTCTGTGTTGGAATAGTGGGTATATCTGTTGGCAGCCACCATGAACAAGCAGATTAATACCTATCTCTTGGGCTAGATCGTTTGAGATTATCAATCTGCGCCCAAATTGCTCCCGATCTTTCATCAGGCGTCCTGTTGGATGATTCCTCGGAAACGCCAAGGCTCGCTAAACATTCCCGTACCGGTATCCCTTGCTCCCCTCCTTGCCGTCCCTCCTCCTCACTTCTACACACACCGCCGTCTTGGGCCCCGCGTCCAACCATGTGGTCTGATAACTGCATTACCCTACTGTCTTTACATGTTTTCTAGGCTGATTAGACTCGCAGTCGAGTGAGGCAGGCCCCCTAGATCCGACATCGCTCCTCGCATCACCTCAGCAACACAATGAGCAAGTTGTCAGATGTCTGGCTCTCTTTTGATATTTACCACGCGTCTCACTCTGTTTCCTACTAATAAATGGTCAGGCAACGTTAATTGATCGCCGAATCTAATTGCCAAGCCACTCTCCTCTTCTCATCTGGCCGCTGGCTGTGCTTGTCTAACAGTATGGGTATCGACTTATCTACTTGCTGGGAGCATCGCAACAAAAAAAATCATGGAGGACATACTCGGCCGAATGATTGCCAATTTCTCCAGGCATTAATGATGTGGAGTATCTATTGATGCCTCGTGTTGTACATGTACCCTGTTGTGAAATCTGGGCGAGCGGTCAACGCGAGGAGACCCGTGTTGCGACAATATCAGTGCCGGCCTCATCTGATTGTTCCCAACCTCCTCGTTTCTTTTGTGACATCTCCCGATATCTGGCACCCTCACTCTCAGCTGCTAAAGCCGCAGAATGGCAACTACGCTCCCATCGAAGACCTACACCAACCTCGGATCTCTCCCATCCGGCATATCTTTCCCGGCATCATGTACAGACACGGTATATGACATGAAGCACACATACTTTGGTCTTCCTCAGTTCCAACCTACTGCGGGATGTGCCCTGAAGGAGTGCTGCCCGAGTGGCAAGTATTACACGGATGACTGGGCGTGGTATTTCAGCTATTTTTCGCCAGCTGTCTGTCCTCGAGGCTATTCGACTTGTCTGGGTCCAACGGCGTCGTTCATTATGAGTTCATCGGTGTTCATTCTGAGCACTGCGTTGGGGGAAACCGTGGCGTTCTGCTGTCCCTCGGGTACACAAGGTGTTGACATATTTTGAAGCTAGGGGCTGACACAAAACAGATTACGAATGTCCGATGCAGTCCCCTTTCTACGGTGCCTGTGGAAGCCGAGTGGCTGTATCCACCACTACATCAATCTTTGTCATGGACGACATCAACCATCAGTCCCGCTTGTCGTGGAGGTCTTACGATTCCGCGGAGTCTGGCTACCAGGGCTGGGTAGTGGCGTATCCCATTCAAGTTCGCATGGGAGGGCCGTCTACCTCGAGTCTGGAATCGAGCGGCGTCCACACTTCCGCGACAAGTACACACAGCGGTGCAGCGGAAACGGGAACAAAACTAGGATCACTGAATACATCGGACAAGCTTTCCACGGGGGCAATAATCGGAATCGCACTCGGGGGTTTCATTGGCGTGGCACTACTATTGCTGGGGTGCCTCTGGCTTCTTCGTCGTCGGCGAAGAGTCCCAGTGTCGGTCCCAGACCCAGCTTCATACCCATACCCTACTGAGATCAACAAGTTCAGCGTCCAGGAAACCCATTTGGCAGCAGATGGAGAAATCAATGAGATGGTGAGCCCGATGGCTAGGCAGCATCAAACACTTTCTGACATGATGTGCCATAGCCTTCTTCCCCACATTTAGTCTCGGAGCTCCCTGCAAGCCCAATCACTTCCGCCGACGTGGAATCAAGCAAGCCGTGAGCAGAAAGAGAGTTTGAATTACATGCTGGTTGCTTATTACCGAGCCCGTATTCATGATCCGCAGATGAATTCCCCTTTAGCCATGCTTCTTGTTACTTGGCTTGATCCGTTACCTGGTGGAGAGCCTCGCAAGCTCAGTATCTTCTGCTCATGCTATCACATCACGGCTGCGTATACCGGATAGCAAGGCGGGGCAATTAGACAGAACTTCTCTCTTGATCAATCGAATGTGCTATGCCCATCCTTAGAGCAGCCACAGATCTAGATTCTATGGAGGGTTGAGCACTACAGAACGCCATACCTATGCACATCTTGGGAAACCTATAGAATCGTCCTGTTTTCATGACTCGGCCTCCACTTCCTCTTCATCCTTACTTGTCTTCTTATCTTGCCTTAGAGTGCTAGTTGCGACCTCACTCCCCGATCCCGGCTTACGGAATACGGCTTGCATCCAACAACGATACATTTTGAGTCTGCGTTGGCGGTTTACAAGCATGCGGCGGTCGACACCGAAGTGGACGATTTCGAAGGCGGGAGTGGATGCGTCAGGCTTCTGATCTTGTAAAATTACCTGCTGCTTATCTTCCTCGGGGTTTGTGCCATCTTGTTTCTTCTCGCTCTCGTTGATCGTGGGCTTCTCCACCTCGCCAGCGACGTCCTGATCGTCATTGGCTTCTGTCCTAGGCTCCAACTTCCGCTTCCCGCCCCAGATTCTGTGCAGCTCGTCTTTCTCGAAGAAATATACTCTTGTGCCATCTCCTCTTACATAGAAATTTTCATCCATATACCTCCCCTTCTTGAATCTAACCTGCGCCAGATCTCCCCTCCCATAGTCCCGGAATAGCACCTGACCACCCGGCTTCAGCACCCTCCAGATATTCTTGACAGCCTGACCCCACTGCCTTGGTTCCAGTGCCGAAAATATGAAGACCATAAGCACAACATCTACAGTCCCTTCCTCCACGCCAGGAGGCAACCCTGCATTCTCCGACCCCGGCGATGCCGCCACGTCCCAAACATCCGCCTGTATAAACTGCTCATTATACAACTCATTTCCTCTAATCAACTCCACCGCCTTCTTCGAAAAGTCACACGCATGAATCTTCAACCTCTCATTCTCGTTCTTCTGCAAAATCGGAAACGCCGAATTCCCCGCTCCCGCACCAACCTCCAACAATTTCACCTCTCCAGCACCCTCCTTCGTAACCTCATCCAGCACCGGAAACTCCTGCGCCAGCCACTTCCGATTCTTGAAGAAGTTCGTCTTGTTGTTTTTGTAGAACAGGTTCCACCATTTCTCGGGATTGTCGTTGAAGCGCTTTTTGTCGAAGTCGGATACGGGGTCTTGGCGTTGACGGGAGTATTGCTCTTCGGAGAAGGCGAGGTAGGTCGCGTCGGTTTCGACGTGGTCCCACGCGTTGAATTCGAAGATGTCGTCGCCTTCTTCGAGGAAGCGGGAGCCGAAGGCGAAGGGGTCGGTGCGCTTTTGGTTGTTGGTGGGGGAGTGCGAGCGATGTGGGGGTTTGCGGAGAGGGGCGTAGGAGGCGGGGACTCCGTAGGCGTCGGACTCGGATTCGGTTGGTGGAGTGGAGGAGGAGGCATCGGCTGAGAGGGGAGGAGTGGTCGTCTTCGAGGACGGTTTGGGTATCGGGTCGACGGTTACGGCAAAGCGCATGTGCTCCATCGCCTTCGAGAGTTGCTGGCGGGGCTTCTGTTTCGTTGTCACAGAGTTATCGGTTTCGAACCGAGCCGGCACCGCCGTTGCGTCTACCGTGGTTTCGTCCATGCTGGTTTATTTGGTATATAAGATGTCGAGTCGCGAATTGAAAAGCCGGAGGGGGTGATGTGGGGAAATAATTTGACGGTCCTTATCGATAACGTCCCGATGCCGCTAGTGTGAATGGGGCATGGTGAGATTGTTCCTGAGAGCCGCAAAGCTTAGCTAGCTCTCGAACAGGGAATCATGACGATTGTTTTACCTCACATCACGCTTCCCTGTTCTCAAACATGACCCCAAAGCACCTCTTTCTATACCACCACTTCCACCCAACTCTCGCACTTATCCATACCAACCCTACATAATGGCGTCCACCAAAACCCTCCGCCCTCTCCTCCGCGACCGCACCCAATTCCTCCGTCCCCAACGGCGAACATTCTTCCCGAACCCCTTCGATATCCCCAACCCACTAGCCTCTACCTCCCAGTCCGGCCACCAAACTCTTACGGCAACCCGAACGCTACCCTACCCTCCAGCACCAATCTACAACATAATCTCCGACGTGCCCTCCTACTCCAGCTTCCTCCCATACTGCCAATCCAGCGCCGTAACGAAATGGTCCTCCCCCGACGCAACCTTCCACCGGTGCTGGCCCTCTGAAGCCCAAATAACCGTTGGCTGGGGCGGCATAACCGAGTCCTTCATATCACGCATCTTCTGCGTGCCAGGCCGAATCGTCGAGTCCGTTGGTGGCGCGACCGAGAGTGCGTTAAATAGGGACGATATCACACATCACCTGGACGACAAGTCAGGTGGAAATGGAACGAGATCGGCGCAGGATGGATTGCTGACGCACTTAAGGAGTCGGTGGACGATCAATCCTGTGCCGGCGGATTCGGGGAAGGAGAGCGAGAAGACGGAAGTGAAATTGAGCTTGGAGTTTGCGTTTTCGAATCCGATGTATTCGGCGGTCAGTGCTGGGGTGGCGCCTAAGGTCGCAGAAGTCATGATTAAGGCGTTTGAGGAGAGGGTTAATAATTTGTTGATTAAGAGACCGGACCTTGTGAAGGCTTCGCTGGCGGATTTGGACCAGACGCGGTAGCATATGATATGCGAGGTGTGTTTCGATTGTATCACTTCTACCTGCAAAATAGACTACGATGATCAAACAGGAGGTTCTGTCATTTTAGGTAGCTACATGAAAGGCATAGCACAATTGTTTTTCGGGTAAGTAGATGCAGAACTTTGTAGACATAGAACGACGGAAAGGGAATTTCGAAATCCAAAGAAGAGAATTAGACGGCAAATTGGCAGCTTTCTAGGTGCCCTAAAAGTGTGCACCATTAGCGCCAGACTTGTTCCAGAGTCATCGAGAAGTACGAAGGAGCTAGCATTTTTTAAGGAATATCTCTGGCGTTTTGTACTAACGATATAACTTGTCCTTATTTATCTAGCTAGACAAATAGAGTAATAATATACTATTTAGAGGATTGTTAAAATAAGATAAGTAGAATTAGGATCATGCCCTCTGTTTCCAATCACGCGCGCTATTAACAATCCAGCCATCATATTTCTTAAAGAATACTGGCTCCTTCGTAGAGCCAGAACTCGGCAACCCAAAGGGATTTGCTTACGCCACGCTCCAATGAGATAATCTGCCACTTTTGAAGAGACTTGATACGGAACAAACATTATTTATCTTGCCCAATTAGGCTACGTAAAGCCAGAGCACTACCAGTCTAAATACCTGTGCTTCCAACCTTCTCTGTGCAATTGTAACCTGAATGCGGAGATCATCGTATCGGTGAGTTCCTCAATCATCCTGGCCTTGGAGGGAACGGTTTCAATAGGTTCGATTAGTCGACATATGAGAGCTTTCGTGGCTCTGCTCTTGAAATTCTTTATTGTTCGCAGGGTATGCTTATCCCGTTGGTCTGTGAATCCTTAAAGAGGTTATATCATACGCCTTGTTCGTAGCCTTGAAGAGAATATCCCCTGAACCATGAATGGCCTCAGGATGTAATGCTTTTACGAAAGTATCGATACCCCGGTGAAAAGGAATATTGGACGTCTCAACGTGATCCATCATTTCCTCGGTTTCAAGATCAATGCTGATAATGTAGGAAATGATTCGTGAAATCAGCAAATCTTAAAAGTGAATAGAAGATTTAGTACTTACAAGATAGCTAGACATTTATTTACGAGCTTATCCGCAGTCTCGCTTCCATTATGAGAACTTTCGCTCTGTCAGCCGCCTCTTGAAAGACTTCGATGAACGCTCCCGGCACTTGATTCAAAACCTGGTCGACATCATGAGCTGCTCTCTGATCGTCCTCTGCAGAATTTTCGCTTTCTCCAGGGCATCCCCCGATGCTACCACTCCCCTCAGTGGTGTCTCCTAGTTCCTCAGATTCTTGCTTTGTTTCATGAAGACTGGCCAGGAGAGCAAAAAAGAGCCAACTGTTCCTGGTACCTGCCCATATGTCTACGAAGCTGCTCGAGGGAAGGCAGTCGTTCCTGGCACATCCCGCAAAAACCTTCACGGTCCATTGGTATTTGGGATTCAGATAGTTCGACGAGTACGAGGAGTTGTTCCGCTACAAGAATATGCCCGTGCAGTTGGCGTGAATATACCTCAGAATCTCTCTTTAACATGAACTCCGGCGAACAGCCTTGCAGACAGATCCACATACGTCGATGGCATTGCACTTCATTTTCGTCGCTCGTATAGTCTTTCGGGCGTGGTGCAGGAACTTTGAGCTGCAAACGTACGGGAGAAGGTCTCAGAAAACATGTCATCTGCGCTCTTCGTCAACCGTGCCACATGCTCATTGTCAGACATTACCAACCTTCGGATATGTTTTCATATGGAAAGTCTGACGAGTCCGGCTCTAGCAATCTTTCTGGAAGCGAGGACGCAACAGTACTTAGGGGTCCGACCTGGGTTCCAGCTTCTAACTCATCCTCACTCGCCTCAGCATCTATAATATCCTCGCCGAGTTCATTCCCAAGCCTTTATTGGTGCTCTTCGCGATATGTGAGATGTCTTCGGCGGCCTGTTATGGCGCGGTCTAACCGCTCTACAAGAAATTGCTCCGCCTCAGGACATTTATCCCTCGTGCGGCCGATGTCGATGGGTTCAAAGACCGACTTCTCGATATGATCAGCCCGGGCAAACTTCTCATGCCCCATTGGTTTCCGGACTATCATGGAAATATCTCAGAACACAAGTTACTATCTCCTGGATATCTCCGAGGATCTGCTGGAACTCGGTAGCCGCGATTGAACCGCTTGCAGGATGGTCGGAGGCGTTGTCACCCGAACGATCGCCTTCGTCTTCGCTATCATTCGAGCTATTGACGGAATCTCTCTCTGAAAAGGTATTCTATGGCTGTTTTGTTCCGCGGATGGTGGCTAAAGCTAGGGTGGATGAGTTAGTCGAGATTGAGTTGTAGATTGTTGACTCTACATCACCCAGACTGATCTCCAGATCAGACATCGGGGACGGCGCATGTCTTCTCAGTGGCTTCTTCGGCTTCGCCGTACAAGTTGAGGACACGAGCTACTGCCACGGCAATGGTCACGGATAACGAAAAGAGGGAAGAAAGATATCGAATATTGTAACTTCTCGGGAGTTATACGGCACCAGGACGTGGTTGAGGACGTGTGAGTGAGGGCCAGGCGATGGCGGAGTTGAATGAGGATTCCAACCTTCGGGTTAAGGGCCGAAATCAGTAGCTAGAGCACATAGATTTTCTATCTGCTAAGGAGTCCGTACTTGAAAGAGCTCTTTGGCCTGCGTGGTAGGAAAGGCGATCGGAATTGGTGAAGCGGTCGGAAATGGTGAAGCGGCCTGAAGAGGAGTGCCCGGTCCATGTTGCACCTAATGCCGAATCAGTCTCACCTCATAGTTGTACGAAAGCATACCCCGCAGATAAATCAGAGCAGTATATGTCGCTGACTCCACCTGAATCCCATCTCCACTAATTATTACTCTCTCCAGATGGGAAACTTCCACACCCAAGAGGTTTCGAGTTTTGATCGGGACCAACGCAAACCATGTCGAAGCGAAGCCGTCGGCCTCGTTCTGGGTGCAATACCCCTTTTAATCCGTGGACTCGAATGTTATGCTCAAGGTGCATCAACCATTCGGGGTTACTTCAAGTACGAAAGAGAACTCAGAAGCCTGATCCGCCAGCTACGCACAGAGGTTATGTGTTTTCAAACAACAGGCAAAGACCTTTCGGGGGGTATTACCGCTATAGACCACATGGCTAAGATGCTGGAAGATCCGCGTGGTATCGCTTTGGAAGGACCTAGATATCAGTCAGCGGCTGGCGGAGCGGCTTGGAGACGTGTATCCCTTATATATGGAGACAGCCGAGAAGCTTGGTGAGACCGTGAAAGAGTTCTATTTTCGTCTGAACTCGATTCGTTGAGCGAGGTATGAGTCTTATCGCATCCCACGTTTTAGGTATGGGATATGGATCCGCTGACCTGATACCGTGCTGTAGAAAGAACTACACGACCCTATACCCTTCAAGCATGCATACAACAAGTTCAAGTTCAGTTTATGCCAAAAAGACTATCAAAATCTGTTCGACAGAATCAAGGATACCAATTCTTCGTTAGGGCGACTCACCTCTGCAACCAACAGACCCGTACTTGCTCGAAAGGGATGCCACGAGGAAGGGCAGAAGACCTTTGAAACATGTTGGGAATATGCACGGAGCCTTTTTTCGACACTTCAATCTCGCTTTTGCTGTCACTGTCCCAACCCCCACCGCGTTCATCTTTTGCTGCAGGACGTAAAGCAGCAAATGCCCGGGCACGCTCAACGATCGCCTTCAACACATTCAAAGCAATCGAGTTCTATTTTCGACGTAATTTTCAAAGTTGTTGACCCGGACACCGATGGTGTCACCGATCTGGTCATGTTGAAGCCAGCAAAAGTCAACATTGTCGACGAGGATCAAGTCCCAGTATCGACGAATGATTGGGGCAAAAGCTCCGTAAATAGTTGAGGGATAGGAAAAAAAAGAAAGTGGTACCCCACGCCGATGAAGAAGCCATCGAATCTCTGGTGGCGGCAGCGATGGCACTTATCATCGACCTTTGTAAGACATTGAAAGACTTTTGGTCTCCGAGATATTAAAAGCAATTTCGTGATTATCTTCCGGAAGCAGGTGCCCGCTGCAAGCACATCATTAGTCCAGCCGAAACCGTAGTCGCGGACGCGGCAAATAGCTGCTGGATAACGCTTCAGCAAGCCATTGTCGGCTCAGGAGTGGGCGATGCGTTCCCACGGCTGACGGGTTCCGATAAGAAATTCCTCGCCGCTACGCTGGCATCCGGTCTCCTTCAACTTTCCGGGACTCCATGGCTGGGAGCTGGGTGGAAGTCAAAGGAAACCTTGTTCTTTCGTTAGGCATCATTCTTATCGAGCTGTGTCCGGAAAGACAATCGAGAAACTTCGCACTTCATCCGAGATGAATGCATGGGGCACAAACGAAGCTATCAATACCCTTCAAATGGCACTGCGACTCCTTGGTGATGTCGAATAAGAAGCAGGAAGTCACTATTGTGAAGTCGTTCGCCGGTGGTTTCATTGCGATTTCGGTCTGCAAAACACGACACCGAAAGATGACCAATTCCGATGGGCCGTCTATGAAGGAGCGGTATATTGGCTCGAAGAAGACCTGAGAAGTTTTCACCATCTGTGACGGTGATACGTACTCGGTGTCAAGCTAACACCCGCGGGAGCGAGGAGTCCATGTGTCGCTATGATTTTCGATTTGAGTACGATGCGTTGCTTGATTTTTAGGTCCATCTTGCTGATGTGAGAGAGCAAGGCATCTTAGAGGATGAGCGACATTGGATTGTTGTCCTTGAAGAGTGTCAACCCTCTGAGACGCAACTTGCTAGCTTCCCAGAAAGCCCTTAGTGGTTCCTAGCTTGTTGTTCGGTGATAGCAACACAGGAATTGAACCTTGATAAGTGAAAAATGATGAGAATCGAAAGGTTGATATGTCTGGTGTATCTGCTGAAGTTCTTTGTCGGAACGTGGAGTGGATTTGGCTGCTCAAGCGCCATTCCCAATCAGGAAGGTGGGACTTCCCCACCCAACTCGGAGCTTCATGATAAACAGCTGGATGAAAAGGTCAGCATTTCGCTAATTCCGCTACAAAAGTCCCCCGGCGCGCGCATGATGACAATAGAAAATGATTAGCTAAAAGCTTGTTCGCACCTCACAATATGTAACACCATTGATTTGTTATCAACGACCTTCACCCCGCCTATCTCTGATCGACCAGCCGACCGAGCAGTGCAGGAACAAGCCCACTAACAGCTACGTAAATAAGCCAGCGGGGAGGCAAAACTCCAGACCCCCCGTCCCTCACAGCAACGGCCCAGGTACGTCGGTGGCTTTTGCACTCAGCACGACATCGACTTCCAGTAACTAGCAGGCAAGCTTGGCACCATCTGGATGGGGGGAAATTATATTGGCATCCAAGGAACAATTTCTGATATCTCGGGTCTGGGGTACAACGTCACAACGGAAGCTTATGAACCCAATAAAGGTCAGATGTCAGCCCTTCTCTCCTTCCTATCCTCCCTAGCTTCCTCCGTTCCGTCTCCGTTCGCCATGGCCCCTCATCTGTCGCAATACCTTGCGGGCCTTTTATCATTACAAGGAGCCTTTGCCAATCCAGTACCGAACGCAGCATGGTCAGGAGGAAATTCGAGATCGCATTTACAGGCAGGGCATTTGGGAGCTGTTGCGTCCGAGAGCGAAATATGTAGTAAAATCGGCATTGATTTGCTGAAGAGGGGAGGAAATGCTGCCGATGCATTAGTCGGAACAGTGTTTTGTGTAGGTGTGGTGGGAATGTATCACTCCGGTATGTACGATTCCGCATATCTGCAAGTCTCTACAGCATGTGAAATTTGGCAGTGGAACGGACGGAGTCGTTGAGGCTCTTTAAACCAGCTACTCTGTGGTCCGTATGGACACCTCTACCGTACCACTACCAAGCACCACATGCTGTATATTGCGCCTGTCCGTCCTTCTTTTCTGTCAAAGCCAAACGTTCCGTAGGGCTCAAATGTCATCATCTTTCATTTGTCGAAACACCCGAAGACAAATTCCAGTGCAGATTTTCACCTATATAATATAAGTAAGAGCTAATTCTTCGGAGGACTCGGCGGTGGTGGTTTCATGCTCGTCCGCGGCCCCAATGGCACCTACGAATTCATCGATTTCCGCGAAACTGCACCCGCAGCCGCCTTTGAGGACATGTACAAAAACAACGTAAACCTCTCCATAACAGGCGGTCTAGCATCTGGTGTCCCTGGCGAAGTTAGAGGTCTTCAGCGCCTCCACGAAGGTTACGGTTCCCTCCCATGGTGCGATGTCGTGATGCCGGCCGTAAAAGTTGCCCGGTACGGATGGCGCGTTAATCAAGACCTCGTCAATTACATGGCCAGCGCTATTAGTCCAGGAGGAGAGAACGGGACCGGCAACTTCCTAGTCAGAGACCCCGAATTCGCCATGGACTTTGCGCCAAAAGGACGACTCCTAAGACTCAACGAAACTATCACACGAAAACGGTACGCAAATACCCTCGAAACCATTGCCCAAGAAGGACCCGACGCCTTCTACAACGGCCCCATCGCCGAATCCACAATCCGGGCTCTCCAATCCACGAACGGCACCATGACACTCGCCGACCTCCAAAACTACACCGTCGCGATCCGCAAACCCTCAACCATAACCTACAGAAACAAATATCGGCTAACAGCCTGCAGCGCGCCCTCAGGCGGCGAAGTCGCGCTCGCGGTGCTCAAAACCATGGAAGGCTATTCCTCCGTCGGAGACCCCTCGAACAAAAACCTCACAATCCACCGGCTGGACGAAAGCATGCGCTTCGCATACGGGGAGCGCGCCAATCTCGGAGACCCGCTCTTCCTCTCGGGAATCGACAAGTACCAAGAAGACATGATCTCGGCCGCCGCGGCGTCAGAAATCCGGTCCAAGATCAGCGACACGCGGACCTACGGGGTATCCTACTACGACCCGTCCGGTCTCGAATCTCTCGAGACGCCCGGAACCTCACACGTCGTAACGGCAGACTACACTGGGCTCTCGATCACGCTGACGACGACAGTGAACCTTCTTTTCGGCTCTAAGCTCGTGGTACCCGAGACGGGCGTTATTATGAATAACGAAATGAACGATTTCTCTATACCGAATATGACGAATGCGTTTGGATTTATTCCGTCCCCGGCCAACTTTATCCGCCCCGGGAAACGGCCTTTGAGCAGCATCAGTCCGGTCATTGTCGAGCATTTGAACGTGAGCGATCCCGTACAAGCTTTGTATGTCTCCATTGGCGCTGCCGGAGGATCCCGCATCATCACCGCGACAATCCAGAATCTAATCCATATCCTGGATGGTGAGATGACGACGTTGGAGGCGCTGGCGCAACCGAGGATACATGATCAGTTAGTCCCGGCGAATGTGACTTTTGAGTATGCATTTGACAATGCCACAACGGCGTTCATGAATGAGATCGGGCACAATGTTTCGTGGGTAGCTCCCGGTCAGAGTACTGCCCAGGGTCTCAGAAGATTGCCGAATGGGACCTTTGAAGCGGCCGGAGAGCCAAGACAAAAGAATTCTGGGGGCTTTGCAATATGAAGGCGTGCCTGTGTCCACCGCACCTATTATAATATCACTAGTAGCGGTATGGATCCTACAAGACGGCGAACGTCAAACAAAGGTCGATACCTTCCGAGAGTCTTGTCGCGTCTGATTGCAGTTTATTTGTATTAAGCTTGTCTACAGAAAGTGTAGGGCTCGTGAACAGGGTGGCATTCGACATGCCCTTTGGCTGTACAACTGATCCGGAGAGATCGGCACCGCCAGTGGCTAGTCATCCATACATATGCTTGCCCATCTCGTTTCCAGACCGTGAAATCCCGCCCATGCATTGAAATGACTTGGGGCGAAGGAAGAGACATACAAAGTACACTTTTGAAGGGGGAGAACAGGTAGTCAAACTAGGCTCGTACGGCGGCGGGACATTCTCAGTCCGTGGACAAGCCGCTGATACACCGTGGATATCAAAGTTTGAAGCACGATCAGTCATTACCAGTCGTGTCAGCACATATGAGCTCGTTGCCAAAAGCATGAAAGCTATGCTGGCCCAGGTACTGAAGTTGGCAAAATTTTGGAGAGGCCTGGAAATATGGGGGCGATCCGAAACGAGGACATTACTGCCTGGGACTAGAACGACAATGACTATAGGAAAGAGGGGAAAGAGTCTACACGCGCCATGGAGCTGTTATGGCGGCACGGGTGTTAGGAAACTCGCTTGCTCCTATGGAGATTCTGAGCGTCAACCTTGAGCAAGGAAGGGGTTTACGAAAACCTGAGTGGCTGCTGATCAAGTTAATAAACAAGGGTATGACGCGGGCGATTTGAGCTACTCACATTCTGATTTGGGTCTTCCCCTTGCTCTTCATAGTATCGATTGTACGGGTTGCTGCCACGCCGGAACTCGGCTTCGTTGATCTCGACTCCCGGATGGCCATTGGAAGCCACGAGCCGCTTGTCGGTTGTGCTCTCTTTGCCGTCCGGGGCGACCTTGGCTTTCATTTGGGTCTGAACTGAGTAAGGACTGTTGGGAAGGGGCATACTTGTCAGCAAGCTGGGATTGACGCAAAACTCCGAAAATTGGAAAAATCCATCAAAGGCGGGGTGTAGATACTAAAACGTATGAGAGGAAAGGGGTAAATGAAGAGCAAACGATCGAAGTTGCGGCAACGTTATGACAATGTGCTCCGTTGACTGCAGAGTAAACTCGAGGCATTGCAGGTTTCGGGCGAGCTGTCTGTGTGGTAAGGTTGATCTGAAGGGGAAAGGATTGGATGGGGGAGGGGAGGGGCATCTGTGACAGACGATGCTTACCCGTTCACTTCTTTGTCGATAGCCATGTACTCTGTAGCGGCTTTCTTGGATCCACAATCGAGTAGATACTCCATGTAATAGTGCGAAAGGTCTTTCATAGTGGATGGGGAGAAGCGTCCTTTCGTGCGTATCGCGTTGTGGACGTTCCTGACACGACCGTGAATGTCCTCTTCCGAACCAGGAAAATGCATCTGCTCCATCTCGAATTGGAGGTACTTGATCCAAAAGGCCCTCGAGTCAAGGTACATATCCTCAAACGCCTGGAAGAGTTGACGAGCTTCGAGGGCAGAGCCTTTGCATTTGTAGAGGATACGTGCTTGTTCCGCAGTGAGATGTGCTCCAATATATGAATCTCGCTCGTCCTTGTACTGGTTGAGGAGTTCAATAGCAGCATCGGGACCATCCTGGCGGCGTTTCAGGCCGGCCAGAGAGATGATGGTCTCGATGTGCTCGGGACACTGGTCGAGGATAGCGAGATGAATGTCGATGGCTACATCCATTCTGCCCTTCATCTCTTCAAAGCGAGCCCATTGGAGGCGAACAGCTGGACGAGCGATGGGTACGAAAATTGTGCTCGCTCGGACATAGATGATTCGAGTGTCCTCTTCTTTGCCCTGAGCGAGCATCCAGCGCGCGTAACGGAGCCAGAATTCGTCATAGAGGGCGCAGACAACAAGACAGCGCTCGTATAGAAACGTGATTCGGTGGAAGTTACCCTCGGTCTCTTCGAAATCAAGGTATTTTCGCCAGTTGACAAGCTCGGCTTCGTCAAGCTCCGTCACATGGAAGTATGCACGCTTTATGTTCTGCTCGAAGGTCCAACGCTTCATGGTCTCGATGTGAGTTCGGTTGTAGGCCTCCATGTAGTATTGGTCCAACTTAGCGCGGAGCAGTCGGTCCATTTCCAGTTCAGACCTCGCGAGTTCGCCCTGGGTCTCCACGACAACAAGGTCCTTCATCTGTTGTAGCAGACCGGCGTCACCGAGTTCCTCAATGGGGCGGACGCTGATCTCCTGGCGAAACTTCTCGAAATTGCGCGAGAATTGGTACATGGGGACGTGAACGATGCGTTCCAGGATCTTTGTGACGTTCTCCGGGTGCTCGATCCGCTTCTCGAACTCTATGTACTTGTCCCAGAACGGATGGCATTGGAAGTCCAGCCCGACGAAATGTGCACCTCGTTCAAAGAGCCTAAGAAGTTAGCACTCAATACTTCGTGAAGGGGTGAAGGGTGTAAGAGTTAACGGGTTTACAGCGGGAAAAAGAGAGGTCTGGACTCAGCCCAATGCTTTCTAGGGCCGGACGGGGAGGGAAGAGGTACGCATGCGACGGCGAGGATTATTTGTCAGGGTACGGCACGCTGCCTAGGAGCGTCAGACCACCACGTCGGGCCTTACGGATACGTAGTCCCAGGCTGGCGCGCTCTTGTAGATGGGTCAGGGCAAGGGTGTAAAAAGCAAGAACATGGGCAGCGCGCGCAAGACTCACTCTCGGACGAGATCGACGTCATGGCATGTGTTCTCTTTGAAGCTGCAGTATGCCGTCCAAAGGTCGACGGAAGTCGGCACACAAGACACGCCACGCTCGTAGACCTGGGAGGACGTTAGCAAACGCGTCAGGCCAGGAGCGCAAGTCACACACCATCTCGGCCGTCTCAGTGCCTCCAATGGAGAACTCGAGATCGGCGTATTTTTTCCAGTATCCGAAGAAGAGGGGGTATTTGTCGAGGAAGCAGTCGAATGCGCCGCGCATGACTGCGATGGCGTCTGGGCTGGAGTTGCGATTGACACCACCCTCGAGGCTCTCGCAGAAGGTGACCAAAGCTTCCCACTTCTCGAAATTGTCTTCATCCTCGGCCTAGATGGGCGTCAGTTACGGCGGGCGGAGCGAGGAGGCATGGACTTACGACTGCATTGATGAGTTTCCTCACGTCCGCCGTGTTCTCGTCTTCGTTGTCGTAGCGCAGACCCGCAATCATACCGCGCGCCATGGCTGCCGCAGCACGCTGTGACGGGAGCAAGCGGTTTAGGCCGCTGATTCAAGACAACGAGTAGAGCTCTATAGGCGTGTAAGCAAGTGTCAAAAGCTGATGCTATCTACTATGACAGGCCTGGTCGTGGTCGTGGGCGTGTTGTAGTGAAGGCGGCTTCGTGGTTTCGGAGGAAGCTGGAGCGCACCTGCACCTGCCACTAGCGTGAGCCCCGTCCGTCGCGCTAAATAGCTTGGCACTTGCGTTCACGTGATCGTGGCCCGGAGCAGCTTCGGCAGTCTGTTGCTCTTCATGTTCACCATCACATTGGGATCACCAAACAAGTCATTATGCATCATACAGCTGTGAAAGAATCTTTTCATACAACACTAGCGGGCTTCATATGTCTTCTGCGTCGAAGAGTGTCAAAGTTGAAGCAACTCGGTCATTGGAATCTTTAGGTATCATCAAAGGCATTAACGCGCTCCCAAAACAAAGAGAATTGCGTCATTCATGCTTCTCGACGTCTATCACGCCGCCCGCTCGCCCTTCAGATACTTCGCCGTTTCATTGCCCCCGAACGAAAAGGGACTTTTCGTCATCTCAGGACTTCGCGGGCTGATAGGAAGCGCGAAGAGGCCATCGTCGTTATCGTCGTCTGGTAGTGCTGATCCCCGCGACTGGAAGGAAGGGGCGGTCAATGCATCGAGGGACGCCATGCCGGGCTGTCGCGCCTGTTCTTGCTGTTGTGCCACAACCGATGGCGGCGGGCTGTGGGCTGCAAGTTTTCGAGTTGCCAGCGCAGGCTGCGGCGGCTTTGCTGCAAGCACAGAAGGATTTGCGCCTTTGAATGCAGCAAAAGAGGAAATAGCCACGTCCGAACCCTCGGGAGACAGAGGATTTGAGTGCGGCATTTCACCAAAGTCTGGTTTCGAGGTCAGGTCTCTCTCGCTCGTGCCGAGCTTCAGTCCCTTCAGTTTCTCCATCAACCGTCCTCCACCAGGGGATCTGGGGCTTGCAGGCCCTAGCGGCGCCACCATGGGATCGGCCAGTGAGATGCTGAGGCCAATGGGTTTCGCAGTCACCCCGAACGTATTCTCGATCCACTCCTTCTCTTGCACAGCCATCATAAGGCCAATGCCCTCGACATTGTTCTTCGACTCGTTATCAATCTCTTTTTGCAGGACCTGTAGCCTCTTCTTTGCCCAGATGGTGTGAAGGATCCCTTTCTTGCCTTGTGCACGTGCTGAAGCTCCAAGTTCTTGCGGGAATATGGCGGGGAGCGGGTTGGTGTGCCATATCACAGGCGTCCTGGTACTATCCTGGGGCCGGTGGGTCAGAGTGACGATGGAGGGGACTGCTACGTCTGGCGGTAACAGGAAGTACATGCGGTTGACATCATTGCTCTGCTGGTCGGCGGCAGGTAGCACTGTCGTCTTGCCTTCCCATGATATGTGCCAGTCGCCGCGAATCCCACGCGTTGTGTCGTCGTTCTCCCATTCTACCATGAGAATCTTGGTGCCTTCCCGGCCTTGGCCAGCCGCAAATTCGAAGCGCGCAAGGGCGTTGGTATTGGAAATGCTTGGCGACTCGACCTCGTCCTTGACCAGGCGGCTAGGTGTGGTGGTGTCCACGGGAGCGAACGGCGGGTACGTGGCGGAGGACGACATTGAGAAGTGGAGTACGTGCAGGAGGGCAAGAGGAAGCGCGTGCAGTCGTGAGGCGCTGCTGGAGAAGTATGGGGGCCGTTTAATGAAGTATAAATGAAAGGCTCGGCGGGAGATTAGTAGGGCCGTATTTCGAAGTTCCTAATGCGAAACAAGTCAGGTGATGCGAGTGGCTCCGGGCTGCTGAGAAAACGTCTCCAGTTTCGAACTTCTTCAGCACTTGTGTGGCACACTCGAGTCGAAGAGAATCGTAGGCGGCGTTCGAGATCCACCCCTTCCGGAGGGTTGCTCGCTAAGAAATCGCCGCTATTCTTAGCACGCCGGCTGGACTTGCTTACCCCTCGAGCGTGCTGATCAGTGGCCCACGTTGCCTGACAGCCAATGGCTCGGCAAGTGCAAAGACAGTTGTTGATGAGGCGGACACAGGCAACACAAGAGGACAGGAGGCAGATTTTAGAGCGAGCTCGAAGCTCTGCATTTTGAATGCGTTCGATTCTTTGCTATTAAGTACTCTACATGTGGAAGCTGCACTAGTTCCACATCCAAAATTCCTATCAGCCGTGAAATCGTCGTCCATGTTTCCTCCCAGCGCCATGCCATGCAATGCTACACTCCCTGTGTAGCTGCTTTCTAATCCCTCCAAATGCCTAGGTATAAATTACAAAGTGGGTATAATGCGTGAATATATGCAAGTGAACAAATGAGCTTTTGGTGGAAAGGATTGGAGGCGAAAGACGCCAAACAGACCAGGATGCTTTCCAGCAGAAAGGCAGGGATTCTAGATCAACAAGAAATCCCAGCCCTTCTGTTGCATCGTGTCCCGCCAGTGGACACTCTGTTTGTTGCCTTGCGCGAGGGCATCATCGTTGATGCGCCAGACGTCTTTGAGGAGTTCCTTGATTCTTCCGAATGAGCCAAAATCCGCGGCCTCGCCGAGCCGGGTCGCGCGCTCCGAGAACATGCGGCGGAAGCCTGTGTTGGGAAGGGAAACGGATCCGGCAATGAGAAGCGGCCAGACAAGCGATCGATCGAATCCGCCAGGGCCAGCGGGAATGAATTCCATCGCATCACTGAGCGCGTTGACGAGGTTTGCGATGCTTGGTTGTGTTCGGTCGAAGTCTGGGACCAAGCTGCAGAGATAGATGCGAGCAGCCAGGCGGAACACAGCAGTCATGTTCTTGCTCAGCTGTTTCGGTCGGATTGCACCGGTGGATGAGTAGGCGTTTGCGACTGTTCCTTGTGGGGGCTCAGACAGGCTAATCTGGTCACCAAGAAGTTTGATGTGTGCACAAAGTTGCACCTCGTCCATCTTCTCGGCCTTGAGGGCTTCGAGACAGGCGATCTCGGAGATCAGATACATGATGCGATCCTCGCATCCCATAAGCTCAGCGAGGCCGGAGTTCGCGTCCGCGATGAGCTTCTCCCGGTAAGTGTCTGCGAAGGCAGGAGTGCGGCCAAGCATAGTGGCACCCAAAATGTCAATCCAGGAAGCGAGTGTCATATTGAATGGTGGTTGTGAATGGGGTTGCCCGTTCAGAGCGACCAGATGGGCCGGGAGCTCTAGCTTGTGAACTAGGCTCGTAGCCGCTTGAAAGTGCTGGTGCCATGGGATGTCTGGAAGGCAATCATCTGGTCGGCCGACGGAGCATTGGAAGAAGACCATGCCGAGAGCTGCTTCAAGGATCTGGGAGTGATCAGTGTCCCTGTTCAGTGCCTCGCACAGCTCTGAGATTGTCGCATAGCGATGGCGCAAGATATCGTTGTCGATCTGGTCGGCCTGGATCCTCTCGGTGGCCTTAAGATGCAGTGCGGCGATGCTCAGGCAGCAGTGGAGATAGGCCTTGTTGGACTCCAATGCAGGCAAGATGACGTCTGAGCGTGCCGAGCCGTGCTGGTTCACTTCAAGAATCGGGAAGATGAGTCGAAGCACGTTGTCGATGAAGTGATTGAGAAGATGCTGATCGCATTCGTCGACTTGGATCATCGACTGGTGCGAAGGGCTGAAAGATCCGTGGGGAAAGTCAAACACCTGGAAGTCCAAGGGCTCTTCTGCGAAAGACTCGCGCCGGCTCTCGAAATAGTCCTGCTGAATCCAGTTCTCGGTCGGGAATGGATGGCCAACAACGGGAGGCGCTTGGTAAGTGCTGAAGGTCGATATTGTGGAATCCCGCCTTGCTGGAATGTCGTTGATGAACATTTGGCTTTCGGTCTTGATGTCGACTTCGTACGGAGCAAAGTGCATTGGATGCGAAAATGAAGGAGCGAACATTGGCGGAGGCATTGCGACTGAATTGAAAAGGTCCGGAGTGGAGACTTGATTGAAATTGTAATCCAAGGAAAGTTGCGAGTCGACCGATGGGGCGCGGGTGCAGCCAATTCCATCGGAGAAAGTGTCTGATGTGGGTAATGAGTGGCAAAGGCTCGGCGGAGTGTTCGCGCTCATGGTCACGCCCTGCGCGGTCTTCTCATTGAGCTTCGTTCGCTTGATGATGTTTTTGATGTGCTCCTTCTGTTGCCGCCTCTGTTCATTGTTGCTCCACCACATTGGCCTCTTGTATTCGCATTTGAGTCCAAGGTGTTTGCAGGCGCGGCAAGATGACTTGCCCTCGTCGCACTTCTTTCTTCGCAGACGACAAGTGAAGCAGCCTGTGGAGTTCGTGTTAGGTAAAGTCCAAGCGCGGGATCCCTGCAGGACTATCGGAAGGTATGCCACTTACCAGTTCGCGACCGACGGTGCATCTTTGTTGCGGCTTGCTTTGCTGCATTGGCAGCGTTTGTTGTTCCCACCATAGTTGCGGATTGTTTGGCAGTGGAAGTGGGCGCGGAAGAGGAGGACATTGAAAGCTCAAGTACTGGGGCCCAGTGAGGTGGTTTATGAAGGCTAGTAAACAATGCGGTAATAAACGACTAACGCGCGACGGGAGGGATCGAAAGGGACAGGTACTGAGAGGCTTGACCGGGTTGCTCTTAATTAAAGATTGATATTCGAAGCCTAACCAGCAGACTCGAGGAAGAAGATGTATCGGGAGCAAATTATGTGTTGGTCGTGCCTGTTCTGGGAGTGAGAAGAGTGAGGATTATGTACCTTATATGTTCCCCAAACGGCACAATGTCAGTAAATTGAGCTCAATCTATTCTTGGAGCTCCAGGCCGTCATCTGCGGGCACTCCCAGAATGGCGTTCGCAACCAATGTTCGTTGGACGCCCCAGGTGTGCATGAGGCGTGGTGATTGGCCGCGCAATCTATAACCCTGTAACCAGATAGCGAAATTTGGGGTCTTTTGCTATTTTTGCCTCCAGTTACCCGCCGAAGAAGCCCACCAGCGGCCTGTGCACGAGAGGGATGCAGAGAAATCGATGAAGTTGGTGGCCCCGCTTCCACAGGCGTTTTTAGCAGCTAATTCACCACTTTGGGAGTATTCGACACTGGCCAGCGCTGGGCCCGTCCACCGTCCAACCACCCCGGTGCAATATCTGTGCATCCGAAAGCGGCGTGGGTGCCAGATCAAACACTTGCAGCGGGTTGCGATAACTGGCCGGCCCGAACGTTGCTGGTCGCCTTGACCACTGGCGATCCTCTCACGACTGCAATATTGCCCAGTCCGCATATCTGCATTTGCGGGCGTTGGCATTTCCACAACGCTGGAACTTGCAGCATGAACCGAAAGTCTCCATCGGTGTTGACCCCGAAGGATGCGGAGTGTCCTCGTGTCACTCTGCCACTGCTGCTCGAGACTATTTGCCTGTGCAATGAGAGTCCAGAGCACTGGAGCACGGGAAGAGGAAGCACAGGCGTGCCTGACCCGATTCGCTCCTCAACCAAGTTGTGATCATTTCCACAGTAGCACCGGCCTGGCGACCAGGAGAGCTGGGCGCACGAACGAGGCCGGCCACATGCCCAACCCAACCGGACGCGGCAGGTCGCTTTTCGCTGGTGGAGACTTCCGAGGGACGAGCAAGCTCTCGCGTGACGCGGCGGAAGAGCGTGGATGCGGCATGGTGAAGCGATGGGAGGAACAGCGTGCTGGTTGACCTCGCGCGGGATACCCACGCTGAGTGGTACAGAGGTTGGCCGTGGAGTTGAATCTTGCATGACAAGCTTTAGATTAGCTCGCGGGAGCATCCAATTGTAGGGCTTATCAGCTCGCGGACTTCAGCTGTGGAGGGAAGCTCGGACATCAACCTCGTCCGCTTCGGTTGGATTTCGTGCATCCAGGCCGTGCCCTATTATAAGACCGCTAATTAACTTTAGTAGCTAAGAGACCGAGTGAGAAATGCCCATAATTAGCCCAATATGGGTCGAGCCGATATGGCCCTGCGATTGGATACCGACCTCAAGATCAATCAATACGCTAGCTTCGCGAGTGAAGCTCTCCAAGCTCAAGTCACAGATACATACCTTTCCCGGCCTTGACTCAGCACGGTCGAGCACTCACCTGACACCGTGGATCTTATGCCCACGACCTTTTCCGACCCGCGACGAACCGCCATTCGCTCCGGCTTTAACGCATGATTGCCGTCCCCCAGCAGAGACAACATTTTCCCATCCGTTGGGCATCCAGATTCCCGAAGTACGAGGTCTTGGATTGAGCCTCCACCTGTAAGCAGATCGGGATGCCCTGGCCAGAGGACAGTAATGAATCAGGAAGTCCTCAACGGTTGAGTAGTGCCAGTGCAGCAAGGCACATCCACGTCGTCATTGGAAGACCTGTTCGCAGCAGGATGCACGCCCGGTCGAATTTGATATTGGGCTGTTCGAGGCCGGCATGGCGACCGCAACGTCGGCATCGCGCTCACAGACAACACACTTGGTAGTACGGCGGAAAAGACTTCCTGGTGTCCCTTGCACGCCAGTCCGGGTGGCAACGGTCGAACAATGCCTCGTTTTTGGTAGCGGTTTGGCAGTCCGACGTTGCTAGCCATCTCTATGCTCTGATTGGCGCTGTTCGACCACGCTTCAAAGGTCCATCGTGGTCGCGGAGCACGAGGGACTGAAGAGATCAAAGCCCGCATGAGGTACCGGTCATGTGAGAAGAGTGTGGCAGCTCTCTGCAAAACTGTTGGCTCTCGAGTTGATGAGGGTTCCATCGTGCACGGCATCCCCGTCCTCGGGCAAAGAGGTAGGATGGTCGTCCGCTCGAAGGCGGTCAACCGCGGGAAGCGAGAAAGACGAGCGGAGAATAATGTCTCCTTCGTACAATGGGACTAAATGAGTCAATGACGCGTCCGCTATCGAGGGCAGAAGTCTTGTTGATGGCACTGAGAGCAGGCGATGTCTGATACAGTGATACAGACGCCATAAATACCC